>CM065589.1:509933120-510018361 GCA_033119425.1 Bufotes viridis
TTTTTATTTTTTTATTTTTATAAAGCACTTAAGCAGCACCAGTATGACTTGGGAACTCGCGTAACCATGAACCCCTCTGACAGGGAACCTAAGACGCTAAACAGCCTACAACCATATGGTACCCCTAACGAACAACATGAAGGACGGTCAAAGGGCCACCCGGAGCCTTGAGGCCGGAGCGATCATAGGGCCCCGAAGCCATGAGACCCTCGAAGCCAAGAGACTGAACTGAATGACTTTACAGTGACGATAAGTAATTAAATGTGAGCCAGACCCGATGGGATATGCATAGACATTAGTGAAGCGAACCACGTGCATAAAAAAACATTAACCATCCGTGAATTTGAACAGATGGGAGACAACGAAGAGCCAGAGGCCTAACAATTCGCTAGAGAGGACCCTTATCTTGACAAATAAAGGATTTGTAAAAACATAGTAGGAAAGCGTACTCCAATTGGGCCACTGACCGCTGAAAAGCTATTTGGTTAACTGGGGCAAGGGACCAATCTGAGTGAATATGAACCAGAAGTAAAGCGGACCGGTCTAAGTAACCGCAAACCAGGACTGAAACACCAAAAATAAAAATAATTATTATTATTATTATTTTTTTTTTTTAAATGATGGTCACTCACAACACCACCTCGTGTTCCTGTAAGAAAACAAACGTGGTTGAACATAAACCCTGATACAACGCCAATTAATCAACACAATAGCACAGAACCGCTGACACATGCGGGCCCAAAACATAGAATTTATAGATTAAACACACTTACCAGAGCATCAGCACTCAAATACAGGCGCCTTTATCAACCCGCTAGTGGCCCCATATATGGGCCACTGATACACATTCACCAACACCTTGCATGTCTGGTGCTAACTGCGGACGTGCGCCCCACATGTACAACGGTGAGAGAAAACATGAACTTTTTTTTTTTTTATGACCCTTGATACATGACCCTTCCAGAGAGATAACTAAATAATACCATCATTTAAACACAGCGTGCGTAGCTTGGAGACACGTGTCCCTATGATACAGATATCAGAAAACATGCGACCATACCTACTCTAGGCGCATGCAACACCAATAACTATATGCAAAAGCCCCCAACAATCCCCTAAACAGCCGGACAAAATACTAACAACAGTCACTTGACCATTAGCGCCCAACTTTGCTTCGTCCAGAGTATTACAAATCACATACCGCAGTGTGGGTCTCGTGCCAACAAGTGTGATTCTACAGTGAATGCCAGCACTCGCATGGCACTTTGTCGCTGCCCAGGCGTGAAAGAGCCTGCACACGATGCAGCTGCGCTACATGTCGCGGACCACAGCGTGGGTCCCGTGCAAACCACTCCGATCCTACCATGAATACCAGCGCCCTCCTGAGACATTCTGCCATCGTCCAGCCGTAGGAGCCTCCACACCATGCTGCAGTATCCTAGAGCTGACCCAGAGGTAGTGAAATCAGCTGGCGATTTTGGTGAGTGGTGGTCCACTTCAGTAAGATGGCTCACTTTATACCATTATCAGGTTTACCCAATGCTAAAATTCTTGCTTAAATTTTTATTGATAACATTGTGAGATTTCACGGCATCCCCTCTGATGTGGTGTCTGATAGGGGAAGCAGTTTGTTTCCAGATTTTGGAAGGCTTTCTGTACTCGCCTGGGAGTTCAGTTGTCTTTCTCTTCGACTTTCCATCTTCAGTCCAATGGACAAACTGGGCGCACTAACCAGAATCTGGAAACTTATTTGAGGTGTCTTGTCGCCGAGAATCAGGAGGAGTGGTCTTTGTTTTTGTCCTTGGCTGAATTTGCCTTGAATAACCGTAGACAGGAGTCCACTGATAAGTCACCATTTTATGGTGCACATGGGTTTCACCCTCAGTTTGGTACTTTCTCTGGGACTGAATCCTCTGGTATAACTGAAGAGGAGAGATTAAAGGGGCATGTAGAGGGTCACTATAGTGGGTTGTGCACACCCATAGTGGCCCGATGCCTCTATGATTACACGCTTGAGTTGACAGTATAGGCAGTAATTTTAATCTAATTGCTCACTTGTCACACTTTTAATTCATTAGTAATAAAAGTGAAGTTTTAATATCAGGGATAAAAGAGGTGATTGATAGCTCTCCTGAGCAATAATGTTTTCACAGAGTATGTGGCACTATAGGGGTCACCAGGCATGTAGCACAATATACAGAAGGCACAGAGTGTGTGGAACTACTATTAGGGGCACTGTGTGTGACACTTTATTTTAGGGGGCATAGTAGGTGACATTCAGGGGCATCTCAATAAACTAAAATATCATCAAAAAGTTAATTTATTTCAGCAATTCAATTCAAAAGATGAAACTAATATATTCTATAGGGTCTTTACACACAGAGTGATCTTTCAAGCATTTGTTTCTTTTAATGTTGATAATTATGACTTACAACTAATGAAAACCAAAGTCAGAAAATTATGAAAAAGTTCAATATTATAGACTCATGTGGGGTCATTTATCAAACTGGTATAAAGTACAGCTTGTTTAGTTTGCCATAGCAACCAATCAGATCCCACCTTTCATTTTCCAAAGGAGCTTTGAAAATGAAAGGTGGAATCTGATTGATTGCTATGGCAAACTAAGCCAGTTCTACTTTAAACCAGTTTGATAAATAACCCCCCCGGTGTTACATTCTAATAAGCTAATCAACAAAAAAACACCTGGACAGGTTTCCTAAGCTTTTAACCCCTTAGGATGCGTAATACACCCTCTTTCACTTGCGGGGCTCTGTTCTTGATATGGGTGTGGGTCCCAGCCGTCGGACCCGCACCTATAAGACAATGGGGGCATATCCTAGCAATATGCCACCATCGTCTATGATGAGACTGCCCCTTTAATTTCCATGGCGCTGTACATATGAGTAGGGGATACACATACAATACAGATAATTGCAATAAGCATGAACAAGACGAGTTACAATCTAGTACAGAAGGAGTAGCGACCCTATCCGTGAGGGCTTACAATCTAGTGATGAGCAGCATAGGCAATATGTTTTCACAATATTTTGCGAATTTTTGGCCTACTATTCACCATAAATTCGCAAATTATAAAATTCGTGATCTCCAGTCATTATTTTCTTCATTGCGAAAATCGGCACTGTAATATGCATGTATTGCGCGCGCCATACGTGGCTCACTTTGCTACATTTTTGCAAGCTGCTATAAGTTTCCTGAGACTGAGAAAATGATTGGCAGCAACTTTCGTGACTGTGAGGAAGAACTTCTGATCACTGTATTTATTTTTTTTTTTGACGAACGACAAAGACACTAATCCCTATCACAGCACAGTATCACACTACCTAACACCCTGCACTGGAATCAGCTACACTATATCACTATCTAACCTACACTGAATATATCCCACTTACTATCTGTATTAGATATATGAGCTAATTAACTATCTAATGTAATTGAATAAGGATCCAGATGAGTCTGCAAAGCACAGAGCACAGCAATGACACTGCTGTCTCTCTCAGAACTGCAAAAAACTGCAGAAAACGGCTACTGGGGAGTTTCTTATATAGTAAGGGGTAGGCAACTTTCCTATTGGTTGCTAGGGATGTTGCTAAGCTCAGACAAAGATATTGCAGCCTTCTCATTGGCCCACAATCAAGAAGCAGTGAGGGTACTGATGAAAAATTTGTGATTAGAATACTCGCGATCAACACTATTACAATCTACAAGCTCACTTCATATGATGCAATTTTATTATGCAACAGTACAACAACAACACTTACGCCTCTAGGTCGTTATTCTAGTAAACCAGATCAAAATGCGGTTTGGATTTAGCTTTTGTTGATGACAGAATAATATTTTCTATGGATTCTTTGGTGTCCATCGCTGAGGAGGATGCAGTTTGGCAGTAATATATGCGTGTGGGGCTACATCAGTGATGCTTCTTGTCACAAGGCAAAACATAATATTTTTCATTTATTTGTATATTTGTTTTTCAGTTTCTGATACTGTTTATGAACTGGTATTTATAAAGATTGAATTCTTCATATAGATATTTGATAAATTGTTACATTTTACATGCGCACTGCACTTAGCTCTTTATTTACAGTATTTTTTAAAGGGATTTTTTATTTATTGTGCTTTTGAGCTTTTCTGCTTGATTATACAAACCTATCATGGGTTTGCTACCGAGGGTTGATTGACATAATGTACATAGAAAATTACGTTCATGCTCCTTGGACATGGCTTAGTACACTCAAATCCCATTGCCCCGAGTTTGGACTTGCATCTTCTCAGCCCTGACCTGATGATACCATGATAACTACATGAGACAATCAGGATACAGCTTTATAGGTGGCCATATAAATGAGCACATATTGTGCTCATCATTTTTGTTCAGTCTGAACTCAGGAATTCAGCTCATCTACAAATTTAGAAAAATGAAGGAAATTCTAGATTGATTAATTCTGCTGCAATGTGATTGTGCTTTGAGCATTTGTCATAATAGTTCCATCTAATGCTATAATATGAGATCATATGACAACATTAACATTTGTAAAATATTTATTCTATGAGCTGGCATACATTGTCACTTAAATGGTAATAATGATTATCTTAATCAAAGTTCAGGGTTAAGATTACACCCGGCCCCTCCCATACTGCTAAGCAGCTGGATAACTGAGGTTGGTAAACATCGGTTTTGCATTAAACTGTAATGACAGTTTCTAGTAGTAATCATCTTAAATCTGAAAATGTAACAAATTATGTAATGTGTAGAGTCCGTCTAAACCGGACAGGAAACAATCCAGTTCCATGTTTGATAAAGTAATCTTTGTGCTGCAGGCTCCCTCCCAACATAATCATCAATGATGAAGCAGGCAGGAAACTGAATGGAAATAATACAAGGAAGCTTTTTTCAACACCCATCCCTAAAACTTCATCTAAACAGCCATTGTTTTGCTGTCTTAGGTTGAATCTTAATAAAACTGTTAATTTCAAGCCCAGGGTTATCTGATGAGAAAGAAAAAATAAATAAATACTACTAGCTCCATCCAATAAATATTTTGTACGTGCTGACAATTTTACAGAAAAGTATTCCAGTATTAATTATATTAAGTCGTAACCAGATAAACACGTTTGTTGTGCAACATATCCTGGCTTTGGAGCATAAAAACCAAATGTTTTCTTAAACACTTTTGGGATATTAATTAATCAGAGCTCCAAACACAATTTCTCTCCCAAAATCGCTGACAGTTCAGAACCTTGAGGTCAAATGTAACATCAAAATATGTGCGGAAAAGGTAATTGTCAGGTTATGACCCAAGAAATACACTAATTTCCTTCATTTTGATTAGACATCCTAAAGGTCCACTGGCTAGGAACTAAGTGACGTAGAAATGGTGAAGGGTAGGAGAGGTTGAGGTTACAGATTTTGCATTAAGGCCAAGAATCATCATGCTATGCATCTACAGGAACATTATAATTATTTGAAAGAATGACAATTCTACAAACACTGAAATATTTAAATGTTGCTATTTAGTTGTGAAAATACTCCACAGCGCTAACTATCAGGCCAATAACATACATCAGCCATCACACACTTAAAGGGGCTGTCTTACAAAAACATTTTACAGTTTTAATACTATCACCTGGAACTGAATACTTTTGTAACTGCATGCAAGTAAAAATTTAGCATAGCCACTGAGTTATTCAATAAAATATATCTGTATAGCGCCACCTTCTAGTATAATTTTCTTATTTCTTTGCCCAGCTCACCAAGATGGCCGTACATGCTCAGTTTCATCCTTCAACTGCCTCCTGAGTTGTTATAGGGAATGAGCTGCAGCAGAGTGGACATGATAAGACACTCCTCTTGACAGGGCCGGCATCAGCACCCAGCACCCCCGGGCAAGTGCAGAACAGGGTAGATGGAGTTTCCTACCGGGCTAAAGGACCTTCCTGATGTCATCCACCCATGTGACCAGTGGGGAAGGAGTCGGAGGAGCAGAGAGCTGTGTTCCTGTACAGAGAGGAGCCAGGCTGGAGTGTGGTGAGACCTAGCTGTGTGTCTGTCCCTCTGTGTGTGTGTGTCTGTCTCTCTGTGTGTGTGTGTCTGTCCCTCTGTGTGTGTGTCTGTCTCTGTGTGTGTGTCTGTCCCTCTGTGTGTGTGTTCCTGTGTGTGTGTGTGTCTGTCTGTCCCTGTGTGTGTGTCTGTCCCTGTGTGTGTGTGTGTTTAAGAAGCATTGCTTAGACTCCATACCACAGTCTAGCCAGTGCCTAATGGGTTACAGTTTAGACCACCTTCTGGTACATGTTGATAATTCCCTGTTAAACCTCAGTCCATGTCCCCTCAGTATTGGGAATCAGTGGGAGTCATATTATAAGGTAACAAAAGTTGGAGCATAACTAAAGGCGGAATTCCCTTTTAATTCCCCCTTAAGGTGGCCACACACATTAGATAGAAGTTGGTTGACGATCTCACCATCGCACAAGTGTCTGTCCATATGTATGCATCTGTCCCTGTGTGTGTATCTGTTTCTGTGTGTATGTGTGTCCCTATGCGTATTTGACCATCCCAGTGTGTCTGTCTGTCCCTGTGTGTGTCTGTCCCTGTGTGTGTGGGTGTCTGTCCTTGCGTGTGTGTGTGTCTGTCCCTGTGTATGTGTCTGTCCCTGTGCATGTGTCTGTCTGTCCCTGTGTGTGTGTCTGTCCCTGTGTGTGTCTGTCTGTGTCTGTCCCTGTATGTGTGTGTGTCTGTCCCTGTATGTGTCTATCCCTGACCATCACAGTGTGTGTCCCTGTGTGTATGTGTCTATCCCTGTGTATCTTTGTGTGTGTCTGTCCCTGTGTGTATTTGACCATCCAGGGTGTGTCTCTGTCCCTGTGTGTGTCTGTCCCTGTGTGTGTCTGTCCCTGTGTGTGTGCCTGTCCCTGTGTGTATGTGCCTATCCCTGTGTATCTGTGTGTGTGTCTGTCCCTGTGTGTGTGTCTGTCACTGTGTGTGTGTCTGTCCCTGTGTGTGTGTGTGTTTGTGTCTGTCCCGTATGTGTGTCTGTCCCTATGTTTTTGTGTGTCTGTCCCTGTGTGTGTCTGTCTGTCCCTGTGTGCGTGTGTGTGTGTCTGTCCGTCCCTGTGTGTGTCTGTCCCTGTGTGTGTGTGTGTCTGTCCCTGTGTGTGTGTGTCTGTCTGTCCCTGTGTGTGTGTCTGTCTCTCCCTGTGTGTGTGTGTCTGTCCCTGTGTGTGTGTGTCTGCCCCTGTGTGTGTGTGTCTGTCCCTGTGTGCGTGTTTCTGTCCCTGTGTGTGTGTGTGTATGTGTCTGTCCCTGTGTGTGTGTGTCTGTCCCTGGGTGTGTGTGTCTGTCCCTGGGTGTGTGTGTCTGTCCCTGGTGTGTGTGTCTGTCCCTGTGTGTGTGTGTCTGTCCCGTGTGTGTGTCTGTCTCTCCTGTGTGTGTATGTCTGTCTCTCCCTGTGTGTGTTTGTGTCTGTCCCTGTGTGTGTGTGTGTGTGTATGTGTCTATCCCTGTGTATCTGTGTGTGTGTGTGTGTCTGTACCTGTGTATGTGTCTGTACCTGTGTGTGTGTCTGTCCCTGTGTGTGTGTGTTTGTGCCTGTCCCTGTGTGTGTGTCTGCCCATGTGTGTGTTTGTCTGTCCCTGTATGTGTGTGTCTGCCTCTCCCTGTGTGTGTGTCTATCTGTCCCTGTGTGTGTGTGTGTGTGTGTCTGTCCCTATGTGGATTTGACCATCCCTATGTCTGTGTGTCCCTGTGTATGTGTGTGTGTCCCTGTGTATGTGTGTTTGTGTCCCTGTGTGTGTGAGTGTGTTTATCCCTGTGTGTCACCATCACCATGCCCACAGTGTTCCTATGCCTTGACGCAGCTGCATCAGGACGTTATGTGCAGGGCAATAAGAAGAAGATGGAAGAGGATGCAGTGCCGCCAGCATACACAGTGGGAGTCCCGTGGGAGAGGCACAGGGAGGCACACTAAGGACGTAGGTAACACTACCACATTATCAGCACTGGTGTTATCTGTGGTTTTACATAGGACTGCAGGTAACACTTCTACATTTTCTGTACTCAGATAGCCATCACTGTGTTATCTGTGCTGTTACAAGGGACTGCAAAGGACATCTACTATATTATCTGTACTCAGAGAGTTATCACTGTGTAAGGGGGCCCACTGAGACTTTATCGCCGAAGGGCCCACATGAACCTGGAGCCGACCCCGCCACTTGAGCTGTCAGCTTGATATAAATCTTTAAATGGGGAGATCCCTTTATCAATGTATGGTACAGGGCTGGTTCGAGCTTTGTTAGAAAGAGATTGTCATGATCTCATACATTTTCTAGATTAGTCATGGGATAACCCCTTTATGTAGGGGTACACATGGAACACTAGCTGACCCACCTCCTACATGGTCTAACTCTATCAGCTCAAAGACCAGTAGTGATCACTTACTAGCTTGCTGTCCACTCAATGCCCCATGCTCCGGGCCACACTTGGCAAAATAACTGTTCTGTTCTCCTCTAAGGATCCTGTCACTTAATGCAGGTAACCTCCTTCTCAACTCTACAGTGTCACTAGTCCTGACCTGTGATTTGTCACCTCCACGGCCGTGGCCTCAGACTTTCCTGCTAAATTCTGCCCTATAATTCACACAGGATCTAGCAGATAACACAGTTCACTTCCAGTCATCACAAACTCCCCCTGATGGAGTGGTGGTACAGGATATTAGCATGACCACATTTCATCCCTAGTTGAGCACCAGGATCTTCCTGTACCTACCCTGCAACTGTCTTCTACAGGACTCTCATCCCTTTGGACTGTCATCCAGCCGTAAATATAGCATATATACATATATACATAGCACAAATAAACAACTGAATAGTCATTGGATTAAAAGATGCAAGAAGACTGGGGCAGTGCATTAGCTCCAAATGAGGTTATTCAGGTGACCCTCTTTACACAGTAACTGCAAACCAACCGTCACATGGATCTGTAAAACAGGTATACAGTTGATATCAGGGAAAATTATTTTTTTCTTCTTACTTTTCTTTTTATTAGAAAACTTCAAATGGATACTGTGTAAATACCATATGCATAAAGTACAACATTTCTAATACTGTGTTTTGGGCACATCTGTCATTGACTTCCTAGTGGGTGTAAAAACTGCAGTATCCTAGAAATGGCTGCACATCTATTTGTGTCACACAAGCATTGTATATAAGAATTCTGAACTTTGTAATGACCTTAAAATGAGATTTATCTGCTTGTTTGTAGTTCAATGATTTTCACGTATCAGTACTATTACTGCCTGATTGGGGTTATCTAGCAGAGCAGTTATACGCTAGTTTGAAGTTAATTAAGGATGCAGTAAATGTCAGGAATATGAACTGTACAGCGTTCCCTGTAATTGCCCTTTTCAGAAGGAAAGATAAGTAGGGTCAGCGGTTATTGGATTTCCCAAGGGAAAAATGTAGCCATGGACTAGACTATAGAATGCCCCATTCACTATCAAACTTGAAAAACTGCATACTGGCATTTAAAATTTTCCAGTTGAACCTCTTGTGATCATTTTCTTTTTCCTAAGTATATTAAGAATTTAAGAACTTTCTATAAAGAAGAGTGAACTTTATAAATTCTGGACCCTGGCATCCTGTGAGTAAGTGCCCCCTGAGCATTGCAGAGTGAAATACAGGAAGCTCAGGGTTTCTAGGCAGAGGAACATTTCATTCATGGAATAGTCTAGTACATAAGATGATTTTAGCAAAGAATTAGAGGAGAAGAATATTCTTGACAGCTAGGTTTTATGGCTGTGCTGTTGTTTTTTTTTTTTTCATTTTACTGATGCTTTGACATTTCCCACATCATTAACTGTTACCCTGTACTTTTTCAGGCAGATTAACTAATTCTAATAGATACATTTATCACAGTGATTTATACAGGGTGCTACATTCTGTAGATCTTTAAATCTATACATCACCTTATTGTATATCACCTGTTGCTTGGCTTACCTACTGTAAAATGTTAGAACAAATTCGTGCATTTTAAGCATGCCCTTTTCCCAATAAGCAATACATCCTTATCAATCAGGCCACAAACACAGGCCCCTATATAGTCTGACCTCGCCCTTATGGCTATGCGGTTGATAGCTTTATTTGTTTTGGAGGAGCTGGTGTGCTGTCCTCTCTGGAGTTCCTGCTCGTCCATCTTACTACAGAAGTTAAGTGTCTCGTTCCTTTGTGTTTTGTTGTCCCTCCCCGTGTCTGTAGTTACTAGGCCTCAGGGAGACACTGGTTTGTTCTTCTGGGAAGGAACGGGTCGTCTCAAGCCCTGTCAATACCCATAGGGCTCTTTAGGGTCTCCAGGTTCCGGTGTATGGACATTCCTACCTTCAAGGTGTGTCCATACGGATAGGAGTCAGGGCAAGGAGTGGGGTTCTTTAGGAGGTGACCCTTTCCCTAGCATTGAGGCCTAGTGGCTCTTCCCTTCCTTCCTGTTGTCGGTGTGGTGTTCCCTCCCATACCTCATCCAAGACAGTAAGCTCTTGCAGACAGGGTCCTTTCCCCTCTGTACCACTCTGTTAATGCTTTCATGATTATTCTATTTGTGTTTATATTATTATATATGTGTAACCCCCTCTTGATGAAAACCACCATGGATTTAATGGCGCTTTGAAAAAGTAATAATAATACTGTGGATGAAGGTAACATCTGTCTTATTAACACCATTGTTTTTATTTAGTGTGGGATTACTACCAATGACAGTGTATTGGGGGATCATCCCTGGTCTCAATAGTTGGCCACATACATACATACATTGAATTGCTGTTGCTTGTTTAGCCGACAGTTATGTCTTTTGAATCCCAGTACACATTCCTGCTTCGCTTAGCTAAGCATGCATGTTTCCTCAATGGGGAGAGTTGAAAAATATCTTATCTCCCTGAGAATAAAAGGAACAAGAAGTTTTCTGAATCCTTATTTCCCCCAACACCTGCCAATGAGGGAGAGTTGGGAAGCCCTCCATAACATTAGATGGTCAACTGGTTCCACAAAAATTATAGGACAAAATGTATGTAATGTGTGTTCAGATTTGAGGTGCCCATACACATTAGACATTTCAACTACAGTTGTGTTCAAAATTATTCAACCCCACTGAAATTGAGTTGGCCAGTTTGACATTGATTTTGATCATTTCAGTCATCTTGTTTACAATTAAATCAAAGAGGCACTTGTAAGTCAGACAAATATAACATAACATTTATAATGAAAGAACCACAAATGTCTTTTCTGTGCTCACATCATTATCAGTTTTATTCAACCCCAAGTGACATTCAATCTTAGTACTTAGTACAACATCCTTTTCTAGTTATAACAGCTTTTAAACGTGAAGCATAGCTTGACCAAGTGTCTTGCAGCGATCTACGGGTATCTTCGCCCATTCTTCATGGGCAAAAGCCTCCAGTTCAGTCACATTCTTAGGCTTGCGCGCTGCAACTGCTTTCTTTAAGTCCCACCAGAGGTTCTCAATCGGATTTAAGTCTGGTGACTGTGATGGCCACTTGAAAATGTTCCAGCCTTTAATCTGCAACCATGCTCTAGTGGACTTGGAAGTATGCTTGGAACCATTGTCCTGTTGAAAGGTCCAACATCTCCCAAGCCTCAGGTTTGTGACGGACTGCATCATATTTTCATCCAATATCTCCTGGTACTGAAGAGAATTTATGGTACCTTGCACACGCTGAAGCTTCCCTGTACCTGTAGAAGCAAAACAGCCCCAAAGCATGATTGACCCCCTGCCATGCTTCACAGTAGGCAAGGTGTTCTTTTCTTCGAGAGGCCTTGTTATTCCTCCTCCAAACATAGCGTTGATCCATGGGCCCAAACAGTTCTAATTTTGTTTCATCAGTCCACAGAAAACTATCCCAAAACTTTTGTAGTTTGTCCACATGACTTTTGGCATACTGCAGTCGACTCTTCCTATTCTTTGGAGACAGCAAGGGGGTGCGCCTGGGAGTTCTGGCATGGAGGCATCCATTACGCAGTGTGCGCCTTATTGTCTGAGCTGAAACTTCAGTACCCACATCTGACAAATCTTTTTCAGTTCCTCAGCAGTCACATGGGGACTTTTCTCCACTTTGCGCTTCAGGTAGCGCACAGCAGTCTAAGTCAACATCTACTTTCTGCCACGACCAGGTTAGCGTTTCAACAGTGCCCTTTGCCTTGAATTTGCGAATGATGCTTCCTATGGTGTCTCTTGCTATGTTTAACATCTTTGCAATCTTCTTATAGCCATTGCCCTTCCTGTGAAGAGAAATCACCTCTTCTCTTGTCTTCCTGGACCATTCTCTTGACGTAACCATGTTTGTAAACACACCAGTAAATGTCTAGAAGGAGCTGAGTATTACAGTCATTTAAAATCTGCCTAATTGGTGCTTATTATGCTTGATTGCTGCTCATTGACATCCACAGGGGTTTTCAATACCTGATAGAAAACACTTGAATGAAGCTCTGTTCTTAAGAGTGGTAGTCTTTAAGGGATTGGATAATTGTGTCAATGAAGAAATCACAAAAAAAACATTTAATACTGTATTACAAAAACAATTGATGTCATTTTAGTTGCATTTGGTTCTTTAAAAAGTCCTTGTAAGATTTCATTCTGAACACAATTACAAATGTACACTAAATTCCCTAAAACCCTTTACAGCATTGGGGGTTGAATAATTTTGAACACAACTGTATAAGCAAATATTTTTGAAATGTAAAAATGACCAATTGAATTACCCCACCAATGACAGATAGTCATCATCTGGAATGAAGTCAACTGTCCTCCACGAATTATCATTAAAAGGTTTTCCTCAGAATGTTCCAAGAAATATTGTTTGCCCTTTGCTGTGTATCATCCATAAGATTTCCCTGGTTTCCCTTTCAAAAGAAGATTTAAAACAAGACCCTAACAAAGCTGAAAATTTCAAATTCTTGAAATTATGTTACATTATGCTGATCAATGGTGTCATAATTACCTTTATTCTTTTTGTGGGTGGTAATCACAGTAATGAAAGCCAGAAGAGCCAGACTTGGGTTAATCATGTTGTCAAGTGAATGGTACTAACCTCCCTTGGATTTCTAAGTAAGTAAAAAATGTGTTACCTGCTGTTCTATAAACTCCATTTAACATTTCATCAGGGCTTCAGCTGATGATGTCACAATGGCCACTATTGGACTAAGCATTGGATAAATTATTACACAAAAAGCAGTTTTTTTAAATTATATAAAGGATTCCATCATGAGAAATGCCCTAATAAATTATGATTCTGATAATAAGGGCTCTGCAGGAATATTTTTTTTATTTCCTTGTGCACAGGCCCAACCTACTGTTAGTGATGTTTGTGCAGGACATTAGTTTTATTAGTTGCTGATGGTTGCAATGTATGTCTGCCAGTCTATAATCAATGATCATCTCCTGGGAAGCTGTTTAGTCATGCTTTCTATTGACTTCTATGTGGAAAATACAACTTATATTAACGTTTTTTCTGAGAGATCTGATGTTTTTTGAGCATAAAGACAACCTTCATAGACAAGCTCTTTTTTATGGGTTAAATTACATTTACATGACATGTTGCTGTCCCTCAATTTGCATTTGGCTGCAGGGGCTGAGTCTGGTAATGCAACACCCTGATGCCACTAACAGGAAACGTTCATGAAACTGAGTGACCGAGTTGTCCATATTTGATGTCACCTATTTAATTTCAAGTTACAAGTTATCTCCTTTTAATGATCCACTTGTTTGTCAGGATCTTGTAGTTTGGATGCAATATTGCTAGGGTGTTCCCTTTTGTGATGGGGCTTATCATTGCCCACAGCTTTGTCTCCATTTTCAGTCCACTCTTCTGTATACAGATTCTGACTTTAATAAAGTTTCTTGTTTACTACTAATATATTATAAATGTATAAGCACTCGATACTCCCTTCAATGCAAATGTGTGGTCAATGAAGCTGCTTATAGAGGGAAATAAAATCCAGCTGATTATCAAACATTTCAAATAATTAAATTTTATTTGCTTTTGACTTTTCAAATGTGACTTTTTGTGTTCTCTGTAACCCAGGTGATATATTGTACAGTATTGTCCAACCAGGAGGACAGTGTGACCTAATCCATGTCCATTTCTAACAATTTACTGCATATAGACCCCAAACCTTAATATCTTTGAGTACCATCTGTACTAAAATAACATATTGGAGCATGTTAAGTGTACACGTTTCAGATTAATTTAAATGTGAAGTCAGCCTTGGCTACATTACAGTACTTTCTCACTCGATTACTTTGCCCACCACCCATGTTGCTGAAAAATATTTGGTACAGATAAATATATAGTGATTTATACTGGAAAAATACTACACAGTCCAGCCAGAATAGGAAGATACATCATAAAGTGATAACAAACTGGCTGATCTATAGACTAAACATACCATTGAGTCTTGGCACTTACCACAATGCTCTCGTTTGATGTCCATGATTGTTTCAGATTTGAACAATGAGAAGGTGACCAGGGAAAACTTAGATGAATGGTAAGATATTTGATTTTGATGACTCTTCCTTCATATAGTATTGTGCAAAAGTCAGAGACCTTTTTTGTCAAGTGAGAAAAGCATGGAACACTTTTTATCAGAGAAGCGTGGGCTGCCAACATACCGCAATAGTGAAAAAAAGAAAGGACTCTGCTGTCAGCATGAAAGGAAGCACCAACACTCGGTCTTCCACCTTCTGGTGCATGTGCAGTGAGCAGATAAACCTCAGTCAGGTACACACCTGACCAGACTTTAGGAATGAATGTTATTATGTTATTATATTATAAATATTGATGGGAAATACTGCTGTGTGAAAGTGTCTGGATGCATCCAAAAGTCGCAAATTCTTGTTCAAACGGCATTTTTTGCAAAGTACAGTATGTGAGTTGTTGACTATTGATGGTGGTCGGAGGTCAGAGGAGCATCTTTATGAGGTGAAGAGGCTTCCTCAGGCGGCGCCATCTAGAGGAAGGCAGGGGGTGGCAATCCAAAACAGAAAAGTCACAGAGTAGTTAAGACCTTCCACGGCCTCAGGACGTGCCCTGCACGCAGACACTGTTTTGCTGCTCCTGTCCTCTGCACTAAGTGCTGGGGTAATCGAGAGGAGGGAAGAGGGGGCATGTGGACAGAGGGTGAGCCAGGGTGGGTGACAGTCCTCCCTCTGCATGGAGTCAAGTCTCGCAACAAAGATCCCAGCACAGCGAGTGAACTGCCAATGGGCAGCACTTCCAGTGGACTCTATTACTGATTCCAGCCCTGCGGTCCCACTCACAGCATAGACTTCCTCAGAAACAGACTCCTCCATCCAGCCTGCTAGTGGTCAGAAGAACCCACACTGCAGAAATGCTGGTCAGTGAACCCCCCTTCCCCTTCCTTTTTAGCTAGCTGTTAACCCTTACCTTCTAAAAAAACGCCTTTGTTACAATAATACAACCTCATGCATCCGTCAGGAACGGAACCGGTTGTATTATGTCTTCTATAGCCATGACGGATCTGTCATGAACACCATTGAATGTCAATGGAGGACAGATCTGTGTAGACAGGGGAATGCACGGAGGTTCGGCACCTGAGGGGTTAACTGCTGGGGATTGCAGCGCCTTGTCATAGAGGGTGGGTGTCGTGTGATATCGATGCCGTCACCCGCTGCCTATACTTAAATTAATGTGTTAATTATCTTCATTGGTAGCACAATGGTCACAGTCCCTCCCCTCCTCGGCAGTGCTATTGTTACCTCTCCGGGGCACGGGATTTACACACCACCAGACCTGCAGCCGCATATTTCTCTTTCCCTCATTGGACCACATCAGGAGTAAGCCCCTCCAAGGCCGGTCACGTAGCCTCTCTCCTACCGTTTCCTGTGTCCGGAGGATTTTCTCCCCCTGCAGCAGAGGCAGACCAAATAGACCTCAGGCCTATAGCGTTGGTGATCGGTGGCTGGGAAAGGAATTATTGGCTCCCATGACCCACCGCAATATTCATCTACAGAGCGGTAGCCCTGTAAAATGTTTTGTCACCATCTGCAAATTTTAAGGTGCATTGGCGACCATTTTGCACCCCATCTAGAGCGCTGCAGTGCTGCCATTAACTGGCAGGACTTTAATGCTGCCAAAAAGTCTAGGTAGCATGGGCTCTGTGGAGGTTGGGACTGTATGTTGGAGGGGGCTGGGGAGAGGAGAGTAATGTTATTTAAATGGGACTGCACAACAGAGGCATTGTTATTGCTGGGGGCTTTATAGGGTCTGTTATTATTGTAGGGCTTTTTATGCAGTATATTTTGGGGTTATTGGGAGCACAGCTGACACCATATTGGGGGTAGCAGCAGGATGACAATGTTGCGGCACCTACGGAAGGAGGATGATGAAAAACTGAGTAATCTAAGAGGTCTGTTTGCAAACCTCTGCAGAGACGCAGCTGTGTATTTTGTAGCGCTGTATTTAATGTTATCCATGTATGTCTTTAGCAGTAGGGCTGGAGAGCAGGGGGATAGGTTGAGAATTTGGCATGTGGGGGCGGAGGCACAATTTAAATGCTTGCCTCAGGCAGCAGAAAGGCTAGGAGCACCCCTGCCAGAGGTTAACACATTTACAAGAAATTATGCCAGAAAAATGGCTTAACCACTTCATGACGGCTCATTGGCTATAAACGTCCTTGGGCTGGTCGTTTATCTCTGAATAGACGTTCAGGAACGTCCATTCAGAGATCGCAGCTGCACGCTAATCGTGTAGCCGGAGAGCGGGAGGCAACCCAGAGAGAAGGCAGCAACCATTCCTGTATGTCCCTGCCTCCTAGACCGCTGTATACACAGCGCTCAACGAGCGCTGTGCATTCAGACCAGGAAGCTCTATGCCATGATCACCGGGGCCTGGTGAGTGCAGGAGTTGACGGGTCTTCCATAGACGTTGATCAGCCCTGCAATGAGGCTGTACAGTGCAGTATTATGCTGTACAGCCTCTCTGGGGGGGTGTATTTCCCCGGTAACTGGGCTACTTTGTCAGTCCCAGTTACAGGAGAAATCAATTGTATTACTTTATGGGGGAAACAAAGTGTCAAATAAAAAATAAAAAAATTAAATAAAAAAAGTTTCACATAAAAAAAAATCCCCTCAAATCCGTTATTTAAAAAACAGAAGAAAAATAGAAAAAAAAATAGACATATTTGGTATCACCGTGTCCACAAAGAACAGCTCTATAATAATATCATATGATCTACCCTATAAGGTGAACACCGTAAAAAAATAAAATAAATAAACATTGCACCAAAACAGATTTTTTAGTGAGCTCACCTCACAAAAAACATAATGTTAATCAATAAAAACGTCTTATGTACCCCAAAATGGTAGCAATAAAAATGTCACATCATCCCGCAAAAAATGAGCCCCCCACAAGACCATAGCCAAAAAAATAAAAAAATATAGCTCTATGAAAATTGCAACACAAAAACATGATTTTTTTCTAAAAATGCTCTTATTGTGTAAAATGTAAAAAAAAAAAAAAATAGACATATTTGGTATCGCCGCATCCGTAATAATTGGCTCTACAAAAATATCACATGATCTACTCCATCAAGTAAACAAGTAAACGGTGTAAAAAAAAAACTAATAAAAATTATGCCAAAACTGTTTTTTTACTCAACTCACAAAAAACAAAATATCAATCAATCAAAAAGTTTATGTATGGTACCAAAATGGTAGCAATAAAAACGTCACCTCATCCTGCGAAAAAAAAGCCCTTACACAAGACTATAGCATGAAAAATGAAAAAAATATGGCTCTAAGAAAATGGCAACACAAAAACATGATTTTTTTTCTAAAAATGTTTTTATTATGTAAAAAACAAACTAGACATATTTGATATAGTTGCGTCCCTCATGAACGGATCTATAAAAATATCACATGATCTACCCCATCAAGTGAACGGTATAAAACAAAAATAGAAAAATGACACCAAACAGCTTTTTTTGTCACGTCACCTTCCAAAAATGAGATAAAAAGCAACCAAAAGGGGCGTGGCTATGCTGCTGGAGAAAGCCCTTATTAGGCAAATGCTAGTTGCCCTGCAGAGCCCCCTGCATACAGATATGACTCAGCTACTAATCCCTATCTCAACGTCTATTCAAAACTTAGAAGATAGGGTACAGCACATAGAGAGCAAAATGGAAGATTATGCCACATCTCAGAACAACGTCATAGATGCGCATAATGACATGGCGGATATGGAGGATCGCTCCCGACGCAATAATATAAAGTACCGAGGCATATCCGAAAGTGTGTAAAACGCTGGGCTTCACCCATATCTCCACAAGCTGTTTACGGTGCTGATACCAGACATTACACCCCAAGAATTAATAACTGATAGAGCACACGGAGTGCCCGAACCACTATTTCTGGACAAAGATATTCCAAGGGACACTGTCAAGAATAAATTTTTTCCACACTAAAGAAGCATTGATGGCGGCAGCACGTAAAAGCAAAAACCTACCGCCTCTCTTTCAATCAATCAAGCTATTCACAGACTTGTGAAGCTGCTACACTCCGCCAAAGAAGAACTCTTATCCCCATAACATCAGCACTGGGCGCACATAACATAGCATACAATCCGCTGAAACTCCTCATAAACGCGGAAGGGACACTGCATGTGGTAAAAACCTTTGAAAAAGGGAAAAAGCTTCTCCAGGAATGGAAGATCAGGATGGAACCACATACGGAAAAAGGGACTGCAGCTCCTACACCTCTACATAAAGAATGGATTACAGTCTCTCACAGTAAACCACACAAGAGATGATCCTTGTCTAGCTATCAAGATGCCAGGAAAAGCCAGGCAGTCAGAACCTGTCTGGTAACTATATGGAACTTTCCCTGCAAGAGGCCGTAAACGGCACTGTGCCATACGGCAGGGCCGGCTCCAGGTTCATGTGGGCCCTTGAGCGATAAAGTCTCAGTGGGCCCTCTTACATAGTGATAACTCTCTGAGTACAGATAATATAGTAGATGTCCCCTGCAGTCCTATGTAACAGCATAGATAACACAGTGATGTCTATCTGGTTACAGAAAATGTAGTAGTGTTACCTGCAGTCCTATGTAAAACCACAGATGACACTAGTGCTTATAATGTAGTAGTGTTACCTGCAGTCCTATGTAAAACCACAGATGACACTAGTGCTGATAATGTGGTAGTGTTACCTGCAGTCCTATGTAAAACCGCAGCTAACACTACTGTAGATCATGTGGTAGCCTTACTTGCGTCCTTAGTGTGCCTCCCTGTGTCTCTCCCACGGACCCCATGCTGGTGGTGTGGAGGCAGGGACAGAAACACCACAGAAGCACTCTGTAGTGCTTCCCATCCGTGCTCGTTCCGTACCGCATCTCCCTGATTGAGGACCCATTCAAGTGAATGGATGCCCCGTGTATTGCAGACCCACCGTATTCGGGTGCACAATGGCCATTTGCATGAGACCTTAGACACACACAGGGGCACACACACCCAGGGACAGACAGACACACACACAGAGACAGACAGACACACACACACAGAGACAGACAGACACAAACAAACACCATGGCCCTCAGAATACACCTGGATCTGTACTATAAACCCCCTTAATTGCACCAGATTCCACTCTACTTGAATCCCACTGCCCCTGAGTGCTCCACCTGCCCCCTCTCACATCCTACCTCACTCTGCAGCTTGAAGGCAAACACAGCCCCTCCTCCTTCCACAAGCTGCCGCCGCCATCGTGGTTTATCATGAGACCATGAAGGAGCATGTGACCAGTGATGTCACAGACCTCCTTCGGCAAGGGTAGATATATCATTCTGGTGAGTACTATCAGTAATATAACATATACCCTGGTGAATATATATTCCCCCAATACGTACCAAATGGTATTCCTGAGGGGAGTTATGAAAAAAGTGAATCGTGTAAAACAGGGCAAACTGATTATGTGTGGGGATTTTAATACCATAGTAGACCCATCTATTGATTGTACTAACACAAGTCGCAGAACAGACAGGGGCCTTTCTGCTCTGATACAAGCAGAGTGGTCTCTTTGACATTTGGAGGGCCCACATAGCACTGAAAGAGACTGCACCTATTTTTCCCCCTCACACGTATCTTATTCGCGTCTAGACTTATTCTTGGTGGACCGCTCTACATTGTTTCTCACAAAATCCACTACAATAGGTCTCATCAAATGGTCAGATCATGCCCCAATAACCCTATCCCTAACAGAACAATCTCAGACACACCGAGCTCCAATCTGGAGGAATAACACATTCATAATGAGCCACAAAAAGTATTCCCAAGAGCTGAAGGATGCAATAACTTATTATTTTACTTTAAATGCAGGCTCTGTGGAAGACCCATACATTGTATGGCAAGCTCACAAAGCATCTATTAGGGCAATAATGATTAAGATAGGACACCAGCAGAAGAAAGCTAGGGAAAAGAACATAGCATAGGTCGTAAAAAGCAACCAGAAAGCCAAATGTACCACAAAATGATGCCGATAAAAACTACAGCTTGTCTCACACAAAATAAGCCCTCATGCAGCTCATTCAACAAAAAATAAAAAAGTTATTGCTCTTAAAAACAATGACGTATCCCCAAATAACAGTTTACGACCACAATTGGGGTGTTACTGTATTCAGGAGAAAGTGGGTAGAAAATTGTGCTGATATTCTCCTGGTATCTTTTATGGAAAAAATTTTTGGCCTAAAGCACCATTTTCATACCCAAGTATAAAAAATTCTATGAAACAGATGTTGAATGAAGTGCTCACTACACCCCTTAAAAATTCCTTGGGTGGTCTAGTTTACAAAATGTGGTCACTTTTTGGGGGTTTTCACTGTGGGGATACCTCAGGGTCTCTCAAATGCAGTATGGTCCCCAAAAGATCATTCCAGCAAAATCTGTACTCCAAAATACATACGGCGCTCCTTGCCTTCTGTGCCCTGCTATGTCCCCATACAGCGGTATATGACCACATATGGGGTGTTTCTGCAAACTGCAGAATAAGGGTAAAAAATATTGAGGTTTGTTTTGTTGTTAACCCTTCATGTGTTCCAGGAAAAAAATTGATTAAAATGGAAAATCTGCAAAAAAAGTGACATTTTAATTCCTATGGAATGCCTAAAGTGTTAACAACATTTCTATGTGTCGTTTCTAAAATGGGGTCATTTATGGGTTGGTTCTATTATTTAAGCTCCACAAAGTGACTTCAGAACTGAACTGGTCCTTAAAAAGTTGACTTTGGAAATTTTCTTAAAAATTTCAAAATTGCTTTACAATTCAAAACCTTCTAGCATCCTAAAAAATAAATAAAATTACATTACTAAAATGATACCAACATAAAGTAGACATATGGGTAATGTTAATTAATAAATATTTTATGAGGCATTACTATCTGTCTTAAAAGCAGAGAGATTCAAATTTAGAAAACAGTGAATTTTTTCACATTTTTGTTAACTTTTGGACTTTTTAAAATAAATAAAGGTAAAACATATTGACTCAAATTTACCATTATCATGAAGTACAATGTGTCACGAGAAAACATTCTCTGAATGGCTTGGATAGTGACACATGTCAGATTTTCAAAATTAGACCTGGTCAGGACGGGGTAAATGGCCCGGTCTAGAAGTGGTTAAAAGTTGTGAGTTGTGAAAGACCTGTGGGGAGGATTCTGGAAAACTTGCCTGGACCTGTAAAGGAAAGATGACTTTATTGACTTACATACATCGCGATGCTGGCTCCCCACTCCTTCTCCTCCAGGCCTACATTGCTCTGCTGGGCTCCCTCGATGTCAACATCTGATTTGACTTCACCAAAGCCAATCACTCTTGTGTCATGTGACCACTTGTCATGAAGTAAGGGGACTCAGTCACTGCCATGGCCAGTAATTGGCTGTGGCGATGTCAAACTGGATGTCATCTTTCCTTTATAGGTCCAGCCGATTGGGCTACACAAGCCGTATTTTTCGCTTTATAAGATGTACTTTTTCCTCCTATAGTGGGGAAAAAGTGACTATGTCTTTATAAAGCAAATCTGTCGAAAATCAGCCTGCACGTCCAAGGGGGAGGAGAGCAGTTCTCCTTTTCCGCTGCACTGCCGCCCTCACGTACTGCAAATTGGTGGTGTGCGCTGGCGGGAACTGCCGCTTCCACCAATAAGCTAACCCCCTTCCCCCAGTCTCTCCAGCCTCCCTCCGGCCATGAGCAGACTGGACTCTGCTACATCCCATCCCCGCACACACAATAGCCCGCTTTGCTCCAGCACTTCTTCAACTCTCCCGGACATCTCCTCTCCTGGTGCTCACCTCATCAGTGCCTGCAGCCCGGGATCCCATCACTCAGCCGCGGCTGCCTCCCCTCCAGTGACCCCGCAGCGCCTACACGCCTACTGTTCCTTCGTAGCCCGCCCCTTCCCCGAGGTGATTGTCTCTGCTGTCTTACTCCTCTCATTTCCGCCATAGTCCTGCTGATTGGTGGTGTGCCGCCTCCACCAATAAGCTTACACCCTCTCCCCAGTCCCTTCAGCCTCCCTCCGGCCATGAGCGCCGTTGCCACAGACCACCAATAGAACTGCTGTGAAAAAGGGGATAGAACAGGGAAACTGAGGCCACTACAACTCCTTTCTCTCTCCTGTCACATAAAGTCCCTGGTAAGTGAAAGCTCAGGGGCTGACCTAAAAATTAACTGTGTGTTAAATAGGACTATAACCCAGCTCATCTGCACCCTACTGCAGTACATGGGTGCATTCTTAAGGATGAGAGGGGTTATAGTCACATTTAATATAAACACATGTCAATTACATTAGTCTCTGGACAATATTAATATTAAATGTGACTATAACCCCCCCCCCCCGATCCCCCTCACCCTTAAGAATACGCCCATGTACTGCAACAAATGGATGCATTCTTATGGATGAGGAGGGTTAGAGTCATTTTTATATAAACAGGCCAATTACATATATTCTCTGTCTGGACAGTGCTAATATTAATTGTGACTATAACCCCCCTCATCTTTAAGAATACACCAATGTACTGCAGTACATCGGCGTATTCTAAAACATGAGGGGGGTTATAGTCACATAACAGTGCGTCATCCAAAGATCTCCCAAATATCCTCATAACAGCGTATAATCCGTAGATCCCCCATAACAGTATAAACTATTATTGTTATTTTATTAAATATTTTGGCACACCTTTTGGTTCAAAAATATTTTTTCCTATTTTCTTCCTCTAAAAACTAGGTGCGTCTTATAAAGCGAAAAATACGGTACTTTAAATTTTAACTGAAATCTAGTTAGCATCAGTTTTAGTTTCCGGTGTATGGACAGTAAAGATGCTATACAGTGGCATCCGTCACCATAGAGCTCCAGGCAGTTGGTCACACTGGCTTTTATTTAGAGGTATCAGAGTACAGGGGCTGAATACAAATACATGCCACACTTTATTTTGTTAATTTATAAAAGAGATATATACCGTATTTTTCTCCCCATACGACACATTTTCCCCCAAAAGTGCAGGAAAAATGCCCCTGCATCTTATGGGGTAAATGCTAATTAGCGCTACCATTATGGAAGCGCTCATTAGTACCGAGCTGTCGCCTCTGAAGGCTGGGCACGGCGCGAGGCGCTCTATGACCTAACGCTGTGCGCGCCGATTCACAGCACAGCCAGTGGCAGAAGGAAGAGGACCGCGATGTAGGTGAGGAGCGGCAGCGTCCGGAGCAGGAGAGGTAAGTGTTTTTTTTATTCTATAAAACATGAAGCAATCTGGGGCAATATGGAGATGCTGGGGGCTGATCAGGGGCAATATGGAGATGCTAGGGGCTGATCTGGGGCAATGGGGGCTACTGGGGCTGATATGAGGCAATGGGGGCTGCTAGGAGATAATATGAGAGGCAATGGGGGCTGATGCGGGATAATATGAGAGGCAATGGGGGCTGATATAAGGCAATGGGGACTTTTGGGGGCTAATATAAGAGGCAATGGAGGCTGCTGGGGGCTGATATGAGGCAAATGGGACTGCTGGGGGCTGATGAAAGGCATGGGGCTCTTATCTGAGGTCTGATTAGGGGTGTGATCAAAGGTCTTGTTGGGGCCTTATAACTATTGGGGGTCTAATTGCTGGTCTGACCTGAAGTCTAATGAAAAATATTTTTTTCTTATTGTCCTCCTCTAAAACCCCGGTGCGTCTTATAGGGTATTTTAATATATATATATATATATATATATATATTTATATAGTGGATATAAAAGGTCTACACACCCCTGTTAAAATGTCTGGTTTCTGTGCTTTAAAAAAATAGACAAAGATAAATAATTTCAGAACTTTCTCCACCGTTAATGTGACCTATAAACTGTACAACTCAATTTAAAAACAAACTGAAATCTTTTAGGTAGAGGGAAGAAAAAATATTAATATCACTGAAAATTACAAGGCTTTAGCACCTTGTAATTTTCAGTGATATTTGTATTACAGTAGTTCAGGTGCAGTTCCAAAAACATATTTTTAGGCGTTTGGTTTCAAGAAAAATATTAAAATAAAATAATATGATTGCATAAGTGTGCACACCCTTAAACTAATACTTTGTTGAAGCACCTTTTAATTTTATTACAGCACTCAGTATCTTTGGGTCTGAGCCTATCAGCATGACACATTTTGACTTGGCAAGATTTGCCCACTCTTCTTAGCAAAAACACTCTGAATCTGTTAGATTGCGAGGGCATCTCCTTTGCACAGCCGTCTTAAGATCACCCCACAGATTTTCATATGGATTCAGGTCTGGGCTCTGGCTGGGCCAGTCCAAAACTTTAATCTTTATCTGGTGAAGCTATTCCTTTGTTGATTTGGATGTATGCTTTGGGTCGTTGTCAGGCTGAAAGACAAAGTTCCTCTTCATGTTCACCTTTATCAGAAGCCTGAAGGTTTTGTGCCAATATTGACTGGTATTTGGAACTGTTCATAATCCACTCTATCTTAACTAAGGTCCTAATTCCAGCTGAAGAAAAACAGCCCCAAAGCATGATGCTGCCACCACCATCCTTCACTGCGGGGATGGTGTTCTTCTGGTGATGTGCAGTGTTGTTTTTGCGCCAAACATATCTTTTGGAATTATGGACAAAAAGTTTAACCTTGGTTTCATCAGACCATAACACCTTTTCCCACATGCTTTTGGGAGACTTCAGATGTGTTTTTGCAAAATGCAGCCTGGCTTGGATGTTTTTCTTCGTAAGAAAAGGCTTTCGTCTTGCCACTCTACCCCATAGCCCAGACATATGAAGAATATGGGAGATTGTTGTCACATGTACCTCACAGCCAGTACTTGCCAGATATTCCTGCAACTCCTTTAATGTTGCTGTAGGTCTCTTTGTAGCCTCCCAGGCCAGTTTTCTTCTCGTCTTTTCATCAATTTTGGAGGGATGTCCAGTTCTTGGTAATGTCAGTGTTGTGCCATATTTTCTCCACTTGACGATGACTGTCTTCACTGTGTTCCATGGTATATCTAATGCCTTGGAAATTCTTTCTACCTTTTAACAATGAGATCCCTCTGATGCTTTGGAAGCTCTCTGTGGACCATGGATTTTGCTGTGGTAAGCGACTAAAAAAATTTCAGGAAAGACCGACTAGAGCAGCTGAACTTTATTTGGGGTTAATCAGAGGCACTGTAAATAATGGCAGGTGTATGCTGACTTCTATTTAACATGATTTTGAATGTGATTGCTTCCCTCTGAACACAGCTACATCCCACACTTATGCAACCACATAATTTTTTTTTGTTTTGTTTTCCTCCCTCCACCTAAAAGATTTCAGTTTGTTTTTCAGCCGAGTCTCCTCCCCGCCATGCTCGAGTCTCCTTCCCACACGTTTCTTGGCTGCTACGCAGCCAATAAACGTGCAGGGAGGTACTGGCACACATGTTGGCTACTGGCTTTACAGTGATTGGCTAGCCAGAACGCGTCATCGGGTGCTATCTAGCACCCAATGTCACGTTTTCGGCTCAGAATTAGTCAGGGAGAGCTGAGCATAGGAAGGGACAGACAGTGTAGGGAGTGTTATTGAAGATTTTTATTAGAAAAACTTTTCAGAGATCCAAAAGTCCTTTTAAGGACCATTGTGCATGACAGCAGCAATATATGTTTGTAGCGTAAATAGTCTCGAATAGGCTGCTGCGGACAGTTAAATTATCCGTGCCACATCTCCTGTGTAAAGTGTGCGCATCCCTAAAATGTCTGTGACATCCAGTGTACTTTTTCTGTAGACGGTGTCCGCTTCTGACAGTGACATTACCAGGGTATATCTCTAGTGTATCGTGTGCGGTTATAAAATGTATATGTGACATACAGTGTACTTTTCCAATAGACGGTGTCCACTTCTGAGAGTGATATTACCAGGGCCACATCTAAAGTGTAACGTGTGCGTTTAAAAAATGTATCTGTGACATCCAATGTACTTTTTTGGTAGATGCTGTGAACAGTGACATTACCTGTGGTACCTGTCCTGTATAACGCTTCCTTATCCCAAAAACCTTTGACATTCCCTTTAATTTTTTATTAGCCGCTGGTGACACCATTGACATTATCTGCTGAATATCTCCTGTGTGACTTTCCACATCCCAAATAAATTTTTCATTTGTTTGCGCATACACTTCCAAATTGTACGTTACTGTACGTGTGACGTACTTTCAAGCATATATAACATTTAAAATGAAGAAGGCGAGTAGTAAGGGACAGGGAAGTGGCCGTGATGCTGATGGTGCACGCAAAGGCCGTGGCCCTGGGCAAGTTGAAACTGTGCCTGCTGCCAGAGCACAAGAAAAACAATCATCCACAATGCCTAGCTTCATGTCCCAGTTTGCAGTACACCACTCTTGAAGTCAGACCAGTGCGACCAGGTGGTCGGTTGGATTGCAGCAGATAATGCTTCCAGTCGGTTAAGCGCCACCTTGTCATCCGCTAAGTCCAGTCTTAGTAGCCAGGAGTCTGGTCAACACAATCCTCATCCATTCCTGATCCTTCTTCCTCCCACCATGAAGAGTCTGGCCAAACAAGTGATCCCACACTCGGATATTCCGAGGACCTCTTTCATCGCCATTCCTTCATTTGGCGCTCTCGTCAAGCATGCTTGAAAAAGGACAGCTCTTGTGCCCTGATTTCAAACCTTTTGAGCAGGAAGATGACAGTGGGGAAGGGCAATTACTGTTTAATGAGGTGGATGATGATGAGACACAGTTGCCAATAATTTAAAGGCAATTACTGTCTCAAGAGGTTGATGAAGAGGATGAGACACAGTTGTCAATCACTGAGATTGTGGTTAGGTCAACAAGTCAGGAGAATGACAAGAGTGAGAAAGTGGAAGAGGAGGTAGTGGACGATCAAGTCACTGACCCAACCTGGGAAGGTGGTAAGCCGAGCGAGGACAGCAATACAGAGGGGAGGGATCTGCAGCACTGCAACAGGCTGGAAGAGGCAGTGGGGTGGCAAAGAGTGAGAAGGCGGGCCACACCAAACAGTCCCGCAACTGGTCCATGGTGCAACCCCTTAAGGAACTCTCCCTTGCCAAGGGATAGTTGTTCCACAGTATGGCGCTTTTTTGAGGAAAGAGCGGATGACAAAAGAATAGTAGTTTGCAACCTGTGCCATACCAAAATGAGCCGTGGCGTGAACACTAGCTACCTCACCACCACCAGCATGATCCACCACACATTAAGAGTCCTGTATTGTTATTCATCCTCACTCTCTCTCCGAGTTGGTAGTGGGTAATTGGTGTGCCTGCTGCCTTCCTTGGATGTGGCAGCCGTTTATCAGGCTCCCTCTCCAGAATCAAACCCTGAGTCCCCATTACTCGTGGTCACCATGGTAGGTGCAGAAAGTACCATCGAAAGTTGATGATATAATGCTTTACAGGGTCAGCTCATCTGCAGGCCCCTAGCATATAATGTTTTACAGGATCAGCTCACCTACAGGCCCTCGCATATAATGTTTTACAGGGTCAGCTCACCTGCAGGCCCTCACCTACAATCTTTTACAGGGTCAGCTCACCTGCACGCCCTCGCATAAAATGTTTTATAGGGTCAGCTCAGCAGCAGGCCCTCGACCATAATTTTTTCGATGGTCAGCTCAGCAGCAGACCCTCCCTCCTAATGTTTTAGAGGGTTAGCTCAGCAGCAGGCCCTCGCCTCTAATGTTTTTGATGGTCAGATCAGCAGACCCTTGCTCCAAATGTTTTTGAGGGTCATCAGCAGGCCATCAATCATAATTTTTCAAGGGTGTGTATGATGCCCTCCTTTATGTGTAGCAAAGGGTGTATTGGAGTGCCGGTTCCTTGTAATTTTTGGCAGCCCTTTCACTTAGTACATAGGCTTTATGAGTCTAGTAGTCCCACTCCATGACCAATTGTACCACAATGTGAATGAGGCCCTCCTTTATGTGATATACAGGTTGTACTTTATCTACAATTGAATATACAGGAAAGAATGTTTCCTAACAATTTTTCCTCTAAAATCGATTTTATCTTTGGTTTTGTGCGTATTATTGTGCGTCTGTAAAAGTGGCGTACTACTCGGACAACATTGTTCCCAGCAGCGACCTGGGAGTCTAAGATGCATCCAGACATTCTCCCCGTGCTGTTCCCGAACCATTTCAGTGGTGTTTCCATCAATTTCTGAAGTTTTCCTATGAACCAGGCACCCTTCCCTTCTTCAGAGCAGGAGGTGCCTGGTTTAATGCTCGGGTTCTCCCATTGACTTCCATTATATTCGGGTGCTCACTAGAGCACCCGAGCATCCCAATGTTTTTGGCCCGAGCACCCAAGCACTTTGGTGCTCGATCAACACTAATAGTAACAATACAATGTCCACCTATGATGACTTTTTATGGGTGATAAAAATGCAGGGTGGGAAACATGAGAGAAATTTGCCCCCCATAACCTGCTGGTTTTCATAACACTGTATGATTCATTGAAGACTACACCCAGGAATAATAGCTTATTTGAGAAGAACCACAAATATTAAAAACAAATGTGAAAGCTAAAAGCATGCTATTCAGACTATGGACAACTAATAAATTCCTAATGCCAATCATTCCAAATCTGATCCTCACATGTTAAGGAAATTTTAAACAGTTGCTCTAATCATGACCAACACTAGTTGTCTGGCATATTTGGAAATTAACACTGAAACTAAACTATTTACTATTTATTGAAGCGTTTGCTTTCCTCTCCCCCAGAGTGCAAGGGGCTGTCTGAGACAGAGGAGCGTTTGGCCCTTCTGCTTCAGGAAGCCCCCTACAGTCGGAGGGACAAACGTCCTCTCCCTTTGTCTGCTAGGGGCTGTCTGAGACAGAGGAGCATTTGGCCCCACTGTTTTGGGCAGCCTCCTACAGTAGGAGGTAGGCATAGCATAGAACCTGGAAGCAGTAATTGAAGGCCAATCTCTTTTTTTTTTCCGCAGAACTGCCAGCAGCACTTGGGCACCTGACCCACCTCTTTAAGTGGACCCGGAACCAACTGCCACCCCCAGCCGTCCTGTCCATCATGCCCCTGCTCAGGAAAATCCTGGTCTATTGAACAGAGGCTCTCTAATTTCCAACAAAATGCGAGAGCCCTGTTGAATAGTCGGAGATTCGGTAGGAGCCATCATGAGGATTTTGGGAACCTTGTATAGATCGTTTCTGATGCTCTAGAAGGTTTTGCAGAGGAAATTAGGCGAATGAGGGATGACTTGGTATGTCGCCTGGAGGGGCCGGAGGCGGTGCGTCAACTCAGCCCTCACCATCATTTCGTGCAAACCATAATCCCAAGGATGGACCGAATGACGCCTGAGCAAGTGCATGATTTAAAAAAAATTTGGTTGAGAACGGGTCATGGTAAATGTTGCACCGCCCCCCATCCCAATCCTTCCCCTCATCCTACACCTACGCACCATCCCACTCCTACACCTCTTCCCCCTCCTTTCATCCATCCCCTTTCCAGCAACCATCCCAATCCCGGCATCCATCCCTTTCCCGACCACCATCCCATTCCCCCCCCACCCCACCACCCCCCGAGCATGTGTTTACTCCTCCTTCTTTTTCATCTACTCCTTCTCCTCAACACTATGTTGCTCCCACTTTTTTTCAAAATCCCTCTTCGACGCATGCTCAGGAACATTCCAGTTCTGACCCGTCCTCACTCCACACCCCATACTCCATGCATCTTTTCCTGCAGCCCGTCATTTTTATTCAGCCACTGAGGACAGGGGGGCTAGCGCTGCCGGCCCAAGAGAGTCGACCCCGCAAAGGTCCACCTCCCCTGCAGAGTTCCAACAGTTAAATGTTTTTTTTTGTTTTGTTAATATTTATTTATTTTAAAAAAATATTCGATTTTTGTTAAATAAATAAGATTAGTGTACTTCAGTGAGTGTGTGTGAGAGTTTTTATTTTCTGTTACAGGCTATCAGGAACCTTGGCCACTACAGCTGTTGTAAAACTTGAAGCACACTACTTTGTGTTTATTTTAACACCCATAGAATTGAAAATAGGTTTCTGGAAGTTTTATATTCTGAACGGCTGTAGAGCCAAAGGTGGCTGAACCTTTGATGTTGCATGATCAATAACGGGCTTTCTTATAGCTCCTTATTGATCGTATTCCCTCTGATTGGCACATGAACAAGCAAATGCTTTTTTATCAGTCAATCTTGTGCTCGTTCACATGAGCCCTTGTGGGAGTCATGGTCCATGTGAATCAGCATCATCACAAATTCATTAACTACAGAGCGCTAAATTTAAATTTCACTCTTTAGTTAATGATTTACAGATAGCGCTCTTACATAACTAGCACAAGGGACATGCTGCTGTTAAAGGTATTGTCGGGTTCAGAGCTGAAGCCGGACCTACACATATTTCACCCAGGCAACTGCCGGGATGTTAGCAATGGAGCATTTCAAGCTCCAATGCTCTCCCTTGCCCTGTGCAGGATCGGGCAGGGCAAAGGCTATAATAACACACAATTCTAGGGCGGAGGATTCTGCCAAACAGTGTGTTCGGTGACGTCACCACCTCTGATGGGCCGGCTTTATCGCTCCGCCCTAGCCGTTTTACAGGCTAGGGCAGCGCTAAAGCCCGCCCATCAGTGCTGGTGATGTAACCGAGGTCACTGATGGGCAGAAGCCTCCACCTGGCAGCGCTATAGAGAGCCCAGTACGTCACCAGATCTCCATAAAATGCCTTTGAACTGCGGGATTTAGCTCAGCTTAGTGGGGCAGTCTGGGTGAAAATATGGGTATGTCTGGGTTCAGCTCTGAACCTGGATAAACCCCTTTAACAAGCATTATTTCTTGTGACAAGGCAGATTGTGTGCCGGCAGGAATCAAGACGTATTTTCGAATTTGATACAATGTTGCCGAGGGGGCTGAATGCGGAATTGGAGATTTTTGGGTTCCTCTGAGGGGGGTGGTCCGGGGTGATGGGAATTCGGAGTCAGGCCGCTTATCGACCCACCCCCGGTCTTCCCCCTTCCTATATCAACCTCGTGAATCCACCTGCGCTCCCTATTCCGCTTTCATGCCTTGTATACTATAAGGAAGTTTATATTATAAGGAAGATGATACTGTTACTTTTATATGTACTTTTATATGTATTAAAATGTATAGATTTAATATACAGTACATCATATTATCTTGAATTGCATTTAGTTTTAATATGGAGAGTATGTAATTATTATGAATAACCAGTATGGCCAAGTATATGATCATCCAACAAGAAGGTCCAGTCCAGGATTTTATGACACCCGGAGAGTAAATTTAATACCCTATAAATATGGGCATCCGAGACGGCTGTGATTATCCACTGAGGAAGGGGTTGACCCCCGAAACGCGTCTGGGCTAATTCACAGCATTGTTTAAATATTCCTTGGAATACAGGAGAATATATTATTTCAACGGCCGTTCTTCTATTAAACTCACAGGACACAACAGGTCCAGCATTGGGACCCAGCAGTGAACCTCCCGCTTCTCTGTACGCCGCCCTCCCCTGGTCACGTGGGACGCCGCGATACGGCCCGAACACCACGCGGGACGCCGCAGGTGGAAGGGAGAGAGTACGCCGGCTGCGCTACTTCGATCGGGAGGTAAGAGATCCGTGTAATGTTTGTGTGCCCCGGGACAGCCACGGAAGAAAGAATGTAAGAGACATATTTGAAGCACTCTGAATTAAAACAGAGCTATTGCAAGTGGCATTGAGAAAATCAGAGGGGCTGATTATTTTATCTCCAGTACTACACATTAAAGATACTTGTGTCTACAGCCCTACATAGGGGAATAACTATTAACGATTGTGGCTAACAACAGTCCACTTCGTTGCTGGATCTATTACGCTCAATTCTAGACACTGCGGTGGCATTTATAAAGTGCGGTATTGTGGAAATTACCACTGGACTATTACATGTTGTGAAGTGTGGTTATATTGTGGACAACAAGCGCTACACATGTATGGTGTCAGTGTACACTGAAGGCATTTTGTCCATTGAACTTTTTGTACAGTGTATTGTATATTTTACAGTGTTCTGGTACTTATATTAAATTTTATTTTAATGAGATGTACATTTTATGGATATTTATGGATAATTAAATGTGTTACTAGATGATGAGTGTTGCCCCCCTATCCTTCATTTTTGTCCAAGATTGTGTGATGTTGTCAAACAACAAAAAAACAATGGTGCAATGCAATACTGGGGCAAGGCCAATAGCTTAAAGGGGTTTTCTCAGCAAAGACGATGGGGGCATATGGCTAGGATATGCCACCTTTGACTTATAGCTTATAGGTGCATATCCCAGCACATGTACATGCACCTATATCTAGAAAATGAAAGTGCTGGTGAGCACACTACGCAGGCACATCATCCAAAAATAGCTGAGCGCTGGATAGGCCGTTTCCGTCGGACCCATAAATGTGGTGCACTCCCATTCACTTCTATGGAGAAAGCACTTGGTGGTGGCCGGCCCGGACTCCTCCAGCAAACACCTTGTGTGGCTATGGGACCCGCACCTTTAAGGAGGGAATATCCTAGCAATATGCAACCAATGTCTAAGGAGACACCCTCTTTAATAACCATATGTGTGGCTGCTATCATTCATGTTTATTTCACAAAAGCTAGTGCCACCCATGAGGATCTGGAATCACAAAATCCAGACATCATGGGTGGCATTAGCTTGTGTGAAAAAAATAAAATATATCACCAGTGTAGAAGAAGCATTCGTGGAGTAAAAAACAAGATTTAAAAACTTTAATAGAAGATCTAACAGTTTAAACAACAATTAAACAACATTATACTGCCAACTTCCCCTCTTCAGAAACAAAGTAATCGGTGAAATTGTCTCTCATTCGGGCGACCGCAACGGTTGACCGATAGGATAAATGTTGCAGCCTGGTGAATGAGCAATCAACCTCTTGCGGGTCCACGCGCAGTGGTTCCTCCATTAACAGATAGTTATGTAGAACTACACAAGCTTTGACTGTATCGTCAATGGTTTAAACCTAAAGATTTTTGCTTTTGTGAGAATACGCCATTTAGCAACTAAAATGCCAAAGGCGCACTCCACCATTTGTCTAGCTCGTGTCAGTCTATAGTTAAACACTCGCGTAGCCGGGTTCAAGTCACAGCTAGAGTACGGCTTGATGAGGTTCTCACACATTTGAAACGCCTCGTCTCCTACTACCACAAATGGCATTGGAGGTCTATCAGTAAATTGCAAAGGTCTCGGAGGTGGCAATCCAAAGTCCTTTGAATACAGGAGGCGTCCCATTGCTGAGTTTTTGAAAGCCATCGAGTCATTTGTCCGCCCATAAGTTCCAATGTCAATGGCGACAAACCGATAATCAGCCTCCGCAATGGCCATTAGGTTAATTGAGAAATATTTTTTAGTTGAAGCCACTTCGGAGCCACTTCTGGAAAGTTTTAAAATCCTTATATGTTTCCCATCCACAGCTCCGACACAATTAGGGAATTAGCAGGTTTCTAGGAACTTGATGGAGGACGCAAAGTCTACAACCAAGGAAATAAAGGCATCTTTCAAAAAAGTTGGAGAGCAGCCAGTGAAAGTGGAGGAGCAGGAGTTTGCTTGAAATAATCGTCTCCGGAGACATTGTCCACCAAGTTCGGGATACAATCAAGAACAGCAAAGTAAACTTTTGCCGATTTTTTTTGAAAGACCTGCAAGAACACCGCCTACTCCTGTGACATCACAGTCACGTGCATGCTGCTGATCACGTGAGACACCGCGCTAGGTATAGTGGCGTGGTTCGGTTGGAACACAAGCACGACTCTAGGAGTGCAGTAAAGCTACATGCCCTAAGGGCTCTTCCTACATACGATACTATAAAAAATGATAAGAGACATATAGTGGACTATTGATTCCATTATGCTATATCAGATATTAGTGGACTGCACATTCATTGCGTTGCTCTGATTGAACCCAGGATACAAGGACTCTATTTACTGAACATTAACATATTCTGGTTATCCATTTTTCACCATTGATGCCATGAATTAGTTTGTACAACGGTTACAAGCAATATAATGTACTAGTGTTTTCTTAGTTTATTTAGTCTTTTAGGTTAATGTACTTTTATTAATAAATACATATATGTTTGTAATCTAGTCCATCCGATCCCTATATTTTTGTGTGCCCCCACTCCTTCTACTTTTACTAGCAACCTTTCACTGGCTTGGAGTGTTGCCAGGGGTGAGCACCTTACCATATTGAATTATCAAGTGAGCCACTGAATACATCCTTTAGTTTCTAGGAACTTGTCTGCAATCTGAGGCCACTGTTCTGGAGTTGGATGTGGGATGTAATCCTCCTGCAATACCTCCCACAAGGCATAACAAGTGTCGCGGACTATACTGGAGATCGTCAAAATTCCTATCCGATACTGGTAGACTTAACTACCGATGACAGACTTTCTCCCGTAGCAAGAAGCCTGTTAAAAAATGAAAAAATATAAAGAAATAAAAAATATTAATATATACAGCTGTACCTAAATAAACATTAGGACAATCCTTACCTTATTGCCACCAATAGCCACTCTGCAGGAGAAATTGCCCTTCTGAGCGGGTATCCTGTCTTTCGATGCGTGTAGAAATGCACTGCAGTAGCTGGTCATAACTCTCGACAGTCATGCGCATATAGTTGAAAAAAATTTCTGGATGCGCACGAAGCTCCAAATATAGGACGGAAAAAACGCTTCTGGTCATCCGTTTGAAATTTATCGGGTGGACCCAATACAGGTGTCTTCTTCTTTCCTGGGCACGTATTCTCCATCTTGGTTTCAGGATTAGTAACCTCAATCGCAGACGTAAGTGTGCAGGCAACATGGTCCCAAAACACAAAGAGCCTAAATGGAGGTTTCCCTTCTTAAATACACTGTAAATGTGGGTTTACACTTTGAGAAACACCTCCTCCTTAAAAATGGATCCCTAAACAGGCGCCAAAGCGGAAACAAGCGTGACGAGACGGATCCGCGTTACAGATGGATCTGTTCGAACAGATCCGTTTAAATGGTTTCCGTTCGCCTCCGTTATTTTATTTGTGTGACAGATCCAATTTAAACGGATCCATAAAACGCTATTATGAAAGTAGCCTTACAGCTCATGCATATAGGCACAGTGCATGAGGCTGTGTAGCCCCTTGTACCATGCACCCTATGTATGTGCGTATTTATGTAGAATACATTTATACATATTGAATCCTTGGAAGATGCCACAGCTTTTTTTTCTATTGGACATTTGTGTGTGAAAAGAAGGCATATAGAGGTAGAGTCCCTAAAGCTTTTGACAGCCTCGCCTTCCCAAACATTTACCACAATTCTATCTTTAGTCTCACAGACCCCCGAATCCAGCCCTGAAGCAGCACTTCTTTCACCAGGCTCATGGCACTTGCTACTGTCCGATTGAGCACTTTCCATTTGACCGCCAGCCGGATGAGACAGGCAACTAAGCCAACAAACTTACCCTACGAGCGCCTGCAGGGGCGTACACACAATCCATGGGGCCCCGGTGCGAAACCTATCCATGGGCCCCCCCCCCCAATGCCAACCCCCACCGCCACTACCTCCTCTAACATTCACCCAACATGCCTCCCAATAGTACCACCAGGGGTGGGGGAGTGAGATAAGCTGGTGGTTAAAGCCTTGAGGTCCTGGCAGATGACCCGGGGGGGGGGGGTTTGGGAGTGAGATGAGCCTGTGGTTAAAGCCTTGAGGGCCCTCGCACATGACCGGGGGAGGGGGTTGGGAGTGAGATAAGCTGGTGTTTAATGCCTTGAGGGCCTGGCAGATGACCAGGGGTGGGGAGGGGTGCTGGGTGGGAGATGAGTCATCTCCCCACCCCCTGGTCATCTGCCAGGGCCCTCAAGGCTTTAACCATAGGCTCATCTAGCCCCCACTCCCCCGGTCATCTGCCAGGGCCCTCAGGGCTTCCCCACCCTGGTCATCTGCCAGGGCCCTCAAGGCTCCCCTGGTCATCTGCCAGGGCCCCCAAGGCTTCCCCGGTCATATGCCAGGGCCCTCAAGGCTTCCCCCTGGTCATCTGCCAGGGCCCTCAGCTTTCCCCCTGGTCATCTGCCAGGGCCCTTTAACCACAGCAGGCTCAGGCTGGTTAAAGTCTTGAGGGCCTGGCAGATGACCGGGAGCCTCCTAATCTTAAGGGCTTTTCCCACCACTCCAGGCAGGCGCCGTATTATAATACACCCCACCAACCCCCTCCTTGTTCATCGTAGGGCCCACAGATACAGGCTGAGGAATTTTGCATGATCCGTCCGACCACAGTCCACTAAATCCCCGGCTGCCAGCAGGCATCACCCCGGTCTGTGGGTGGCATGGGGTGCGCAAAATGCTCATAATAAATCAGGGCACTGAGGGCAGGCTTCTGATGATGTGGGCCAGCGGCGTTCACAAACTTACCGGCTGCACTGTGTCTGTGGGGGCGGCACTGCTTCCTCTTCTTCTCCTCTCCGTCCGGCTGGGCTGGGTGGCTCCTCGCTTCTCTCCTCTCCGGCTCTGCTGCTGGCTCACGTCACACGCATGTAATCCCCGAGACCTGCCGCAGGACCGCAGTACAGGTCTCGCGGGACTGACGCTGCCTGACTGTGCCCGCCCCGGCCCCCGCCCCTGACCATGGATGGCAAGCAGCGCCGGCGGCATGTATTTTAGTCAGTGACAGTGAGTGACACTGACACTCTGCAGACAGACTTGTATATATATTATTAGCGTCGTAGCGATTAGCGCAGCGCAGCAGGGGCCAGGGGTCCGCAGGTGGTCGGGCCCCCCTGGGGTGCCGGGCCCGGTCGCAACTGCGACCCCTGCGACCACTATATGTACGCCACTGAGCGCCTGCCTTTGTTTCCTCTTATTTGCCATATTGAGGTCAGGCATTGTGTTTGTGTACAGGTCTGGAAGTGGTGAAGTCGCTGATACTGTGGACGTAGGCTTAAAATGTGCCAGACCTAAGCCAAGCTCCGATGCCACTATATCGGTGCAAGAATCTACTGCCTTGTGTGTTTCTTGTTGTGCTGTTACTGCTGTCACTATTATTGCTGCCAATATTACCCCTACATATCTTCCCCTTCCACATCCACATTTTGCTGCTGCTTCCAAAAACTGGAGAGTTTTTTGATGCTTTTTTTAAATCACTAAAACAAGAGGGTAGCGAGGAAGCACTGAAAAACTATAAGGAAAAAAATAAAATATATAAAAAACAAATAAAAGCAGCAAAACTAAATACTGAGAGATTAATTGCCAAAGAGAGCAAAATTAACCCTAAAATGTTCTTCAATTATATAAATGGTAAAAAGTAAATCTGAAGGTGTCAGACCTTTACAGAGTAATGGTGTAAGGGGGGTTGCAGAGAGCAATGAGGATTCACTGTATTCACTAAGGAAAATAAACTATCAGATGAAATGCAGTAAATTCCCCATTAAAAGTGCCCTGTCTGACCCAGGAAGAAGTACAGTGGCGCCTTAAAAAGATTAAAATAGACAAATCGCCAGGACCAGATGGCATAGATCCCCATATCCTAAGAGAATTAAGAAATGTCATAGCCAGACCCTTATTTCTGATATTTATGGACTTTATACTGACAGGAAATGTTCCACAGGATTGGCGCACAGCAAATGTGGGGCCAATATTCAAAAAGAGTACAAAAACAGAGCCTGAAAACTATGTGCCGGTAAGTTTAACATCTGTCATGGGTAAACTGTTTGAAGGTTTTCTAAGAGATGCTATCTTGGAGTACGTCAATGAAAATAAGCAAATAACACCATATCAGCATGGCTTCATGAGGAATCGGTCATGTCAAACTAATTGAATCAGTTTCTATGAGGAGGTAAGTTCTAGACTTGAAAGTGGCGAATCAATGGATGTCGTATATCTGGACTTCTCCAAAGCATTTGACACTGTACCACAGTTTTTATTTACATGCATTGACTAAGTACTTCTGTGATTCCGATCTACACAGTTAAATCCTTGCTAGTTCAGTTATAGTGGTCCTTACTGGAGATTATAACTGGTGTCCATGGGTTATCCGCTGCATACTCATATTTCCACCTCTACAAGAACTCGTCTGTTGCAAGTGAGATCAGATGAAGGCTTCTGAAATATCTATCCACTGAAACCACAATTCCTGAATAGGATTCAAAAAATATTAATTGAGGTATCAAGGAAGCTCCTTGTTGCTCATGCTGCTCTCTGCAAAGTCGCAGTGAGTTTGGTAGACCGACTCAGAATAACGTTCCAGTTGCTGTCAGACCCCGTGCAACCCCTATAGCTACTCACAATCACATTTTCACTGCCTGGCCCTCTCAAATAAAGTGCAGAGGGTGTTGCAGAGACAGAAGAGCCTCTAGGTGTAATGGAAACACCCTTGTTGCTCCTAGAGGCTCATTTGCATATATTTAAACATCATATTTCTCAGCAATGCGGGCACATATGGGACATGGGATCAACACAGATGCTTTCAGCTGACACGTGCTCATGTAACAGGTCAGCCAGTTTCATAGGTACAAATCTGCTGACAGATGCCCTTTAGTATAATATTAGTAGTAATAAACAGACATAAAGATATAATAATACATGTATGGTACATAAAAGCATTTTATAAAGTCTGGGAATGACGTTGCAATGGTTATTTTCAACTCTGAAAAAATCCCTATCCTTTGCTATTTTCCTATCATTCTCCTTGCTTTCACCTGCAATCTATATTCAGCTCAATGGCTACTTTTATCCTCACACGAAAAACATACGGTAATTCCTTTGGAACCTATTGAACCCACCCTACATCTCCAGTTTATTAAGTCACTTCACAATCAAAAACTGTATTTCATTTTCTTATTATATTTGCCATTTCTCCTGGCATCTGTAGATCGTATTTAGGCCAAAGGTATATTAAAAATGTTTGTCGATCCAAAACCCTTTTTCTTTTATAACCTTAATAGTACCAACCACTCCTTTCGCAAAGCAGCAGGAATTCTGTTTTGAAAATTCTAATTTTCCTTGAGGGATTGGATGTTGATTGGGCATTTAAAACCTAACCTTGAACTGTGTCCAGCGAGTCGGTTCATATGTATATCTGATGCTAAAATAACCCACTTTATTTTGTGTTTAAGTATGCAACCATCTGTTTGAAGTTACACATTCCATCACATTGCTGCCTGCACGTGTTTCAGTTCTTCCGTCATAATGTCATGCAGATACCATTGTTTAAAAGGTGTCTGCATCTCTACACGGGCTTTCCTCAGCTGTATTTAATGATCACAGCTTTTTTTATTTTATTTGGAGGGTGGGGAAGATGAGGCACTGTAAAGTCAGCATTCATAGCATAACACGTGTCCTGATGTTTTTTGGGTTATGTTTCGTAATGGCATCAATGGTCATTAAGTGTTGACGTAATTATTGTTCATTAATTTTAGGCACAACATTCTTTGTGAATAGAGTTACAGTGCACACTAAGTGGCCCTGATATCCTAGTGGGGAACCCTCTTTGAGACCACCTCCTTCCACCAGACAGAAGAGGCTTTGGAATGAGGGTTTGTGTTACCAGGTATAACTTTCTCACCCATCTATCTTGAATGATTCTACTGCTGGAGAACTGCATGGGCGCCAGAATCTTTTGCAACTAATCATTAAAGGTTTTGGCTGTAAGCTCCCTGTGATTAATTGGTCACAGGGGCGTAACTACCATAGCGACAGACGATGCAACTGCTATGGAGCCCAGGGCAAGAGGGGCCCCAGTCTTAGTTGGGATTATTTCTTCTTCTACTGGAGGTGAAAATTTGGTCAGGACTCTACCCTCTAAAGAAATAACTTTTAGCAAATGAAGCCAAGGAAAAATGGCCCAAGGTTCATTGAAAAGAATTTTGGCAGAAACCCTTTTGTCCTGTGTGGGGGGCCTGGTTTGATCCTTGCTATGGGGCCCTTACTTCTCTATGTACGCCACTGATTGGTCATCTAGGGAGTTACATTTGAAAAGGAGGTTGTCCACACCAGATGGCCCCTTTAGAGCAGTTTCACACAGAATAAATTTTTTTAGAACCACCTTTTTTGAGCAGTTTTTTTTTTTTTTTAGGAAGGAGAAGTAAAAGTCTTGGCTTTATATTTACTATTCATTTTGAATATACTCAGAGCTTTGGCTCATAAGACTCCAGTAAACCTGCACAAATTTCTGTCATCTGCATCAGCTCCAAAGGTACATCTATATGTGTCAGAAATTATCTGGATTTTTTCCTGAAATTCGGATTAAATTCCACTTCACCTGATTCGATTCGCTCATCTCTAATCCAGGACAATTTGTCTTAGGGTACGGCCACAAGGAGTGGCCATCCTTCGGGCAGGTTATGGACATGTTGTGGTGAAGAACAATGCAACCAATTAGCCCGCAACTGCCTTTCATTTAATAATGAAGACCACACTGTCCTTCTTTATTGTTAATGGCCAGGCAGCACCTTTAAACAGGGGCTGTTGCTGGTATTGGGTTTGGCTGGTTAGGTGTGGAGAAACTATGAATATCATTGCTTACTTTTAATCAGCTCTGGCATACCCACTTCTCCAACCACAACGCTCTCCTGACCTACAGGTGGGAGCCCTTCTTCTGCCTTCTGCTTTTCCTCCTTCTCCACATCCTCTAATATCGATGAGAATTTGTCATCAGAAACATCCAGCTCCTCCTCTCTGTGCATCTTGCTGACTTTTCTAAGGCATGGAGACTTTGAAGGAAGTAAAGCAAGTAAAAGATGAGGATGGTCATCATTAACACCTAGTCCCCCTAGGGGATGCAGACTGATGGTATTGATTGGCACGCTGGCACTGGAATAATAAAGGTTCCCATCTTATTGGTATTGAATTACATCTACGGCTGATGTTGGAACAGGTAAATGTAGGAATAATTAAATTAAACAATATAAGTCTCCCTGCCGTCTACCTGTACTCTCCCTCTCCAATATTCTTCTATTAATTATTTTCAGCAACACTGTCCCTAGTGCATGAGCACTTGCAACGTCTCTCCTTATGCTCAGCTCAGAGGACAATGGCAGAGACTGCATGGAATGAGGGTTTTATAGCGCCGTGACATCACAGGAGATGGCTATCTGCAGATTGGCTGGCTGCACAGCATTATGGATGATCTCGCGTTACTGGGCTTCTTAGATTAACTGTGTAACACGTGCAGCTGCCATTTTAGGAAAAACGGATTTGTTACCATGAAGCGTGAGGAAATTTGGATTTGTTGCGAATAAAAGTTTTCTTAACTTCAAATAAATTCTACTTCCAATGCTTCGCTCATCATTATTCATAACTCTCTTTGTGTTTATTTCCCACTGCCCCCAATAAGGGATAATTTTTGGAACTTTTTCAATTTTAAAAAGCATAAGAAATGAGATGGCACCGTGTTTTCAAACAGGCAGTTTTTTTTACACTATCAACCGTACGTTTACCACTAGCTATGTATGTTAGTGTCACTGATATTATTTGCTATTGCTGTCACTGGGAAGGGCTTAAAAGGTGTCGGGGAGAGAGCAAAACTTCAAAAAAAAAGATAAAAACTCTCAGAGTATCAATTAGTTAGGTATAATCACTTCAGTCACAAATCAAAGTATTTGACTGATTTGGTGAATCAGACATGAAAAGAATTTCAAGAAAGTCCACTAATACCACATGCATGGATAATCCAAACTCAACAATAATGTTACAAGCACAAGAAACATTTAAAGCAAATTTTTCATAAATAACTAACAAATTGATTCATTTCAAATGACTTATCAAAACATATTCCTGTTCTGTGATGTACAGCACTTACAGTGTGTCACAGAGCATTGGTATGCAATGCTCTGTGCCGTAATAGTACGTCATGGCATCTGTGCAGTTAGACTGAGTACTTGGCATAGCAGCCAAGGACCTTCTAAAGGGTTTCAGGGCACAGAGATACTGTCAAAATCACGGAATAAATTGGTCTAAATGGCAAAAGATGCTCGAGACCCCAAATGTTGGCTGTGTGTCGGATTTTATGCACCTATCATTAATTGTCCATATGGCATAGGTAGGTTAACGTTAGGTCCCGTGCCACAGTGAGAGACCTCGACGGGGTGAGCGGGCTCTGGTATGTTCTCTGGTGGGGGCTTCGACCTCCACCTATCTGATATTGATGGCCTATTCTTAGGATAGATTATCAGTATTCAAATCCTGGAAAGCCCCTATAAGTTTGCAAGCTTGAACCTCTGTTGATTACCAGGACTATTGAGTTTCCAAATCTGTTTGGCACTGCTATTGTCATTATTCAGAAGCACTACATTCAGTAGCATGCAGATAAGTGGTGGCCAGAATGCTGCATGAAAGGTTTCCATAAAGAAAATTCATTGATCAACATCAAATGGCTTTGAGTGCTGCGATCATTGATGCACCTCTGATCCTTTTTTGTGTCTGAAGATTTTTTATATGGATTTCCCCTTTATAGAATTCAGCTTGTTCGTCGATGGACTGATTTATCACTGAAGATTCCCTGTTCTTAGATCGAATAATTAGAATGTTCTGTAGTCATTTTAATGGTCTTTCTTTATACATGATAATCATGTACAATGTATTCATGTTCAATCTAGATCTAATTTAGTCATTCTAAACCATTTTAACTTAGGGGTGTTGGTTAGGATATGTAAATGGTCACAAAGTCATATAGCAATCAGCAAATCATTCTTAAAACATTCCCAGATAATGAGACAAGTAATTTAAAGCTATGATGATGACTTTGGGAGGTTGATTATGACTGATGATGACACAGTGACCTCTAGAATAGTTTTGTGATCAGCGAATGACTGTAATAATATATAGAGCAGTTGTTTTCAAGCATCTGAACTGGGCCTCACACACATAGACACAAAGAATCCCCAGACTCAAAATGTATTTAATTACATGAATCATATGCATAAATATCACAGTTGTACTTTTCCTGATTTACTAAAGCATAATAGGATAAATGCTATTATTTACCCTTTTCATAAAAACTGGCAAATTACAGATAGAAAATATACAACATCCTTCAAAATTGTTGGTTGATGTAGCAGAACAGGTGTACATACCCTTAGGCTCTTTTCACACTACAGTTCAGTGTAGATGTGCCATGTACACCTCATATGTGCGTACGTCCCCATAGTCCCCAGAATTTCCTTTTGGCCCCTGTCAGCCTTGTTGTCATGGGGGTTTGGGCTGTATTGAATAGCATATCCAGTGTTACTAAGATGATGTGGATTCACTGTGTCTATTGAACAGTTTTGGTTTGGGTCTACTTCTAGGGGCATTATCTAGGTGCCCCGGCCCTTCCCACCAGTCTTCACAGTTTAATGCCGATATTGGGATCTGAACCCAGCTGAAGGGGGAACCACCAGGCCACTATCTCTTGGAATAGTCTCTGTTCAGTAAACTGCTGATCCATGTAGTTAAGAGACACTGGTGTGAAACAACAAGAGATCAGGCAAAACCATTGTCAGGGACAAGCTGAGGTCAGGGCAGGCAGTCTTTATGTAATCCAAAAGTTAGTCTAAGGGTCAGAACAGACAGTGAAGGGTCAAATCCAGAGATGAGGCAGGTCAGTGTACAAACAGACAAACAAGGTAATTACACACTTTGCAGGACACCAAACTGCTATGACCTATTGCTCAGGTACCATCCCACAGAGGAAGGCACCTTAAATTCCCTAAGGTATCCAGTCATAGGCTGGGGAACATTAAAGGGGTTTTCCAGGCTGATGATATTGATGAGATCCTCAGGATAGGTCATTAATATCTGATCAATGAGGCTAAAAATAACCACAGGCATGCTATACTGCTCTTGTTAACCCTTTCTGCAGTTCCCGGGTTAAGGGTGCAGAATTTAGATCCTGATGACCAGTCCATCTCAGAATGTAGTGGGTGCTGGAGGCAATGAATCATTTCCACAGCAGTAAAGGTTTTTGTCCTAAACGAGCATTACCTTACTGACATTATCTTGCACGACCTTGGTGGCTCAGGACCTTCTAAGATGGCTAGCCTCTTTTCTTCAGGGCTACTCTGATGGCATAGTTGCTTCTTTGGCAGCTGTAGTCTCTGAGAGAAAGATTTTCTGGACTTGGTCCTGTTCTGCAGGAGCTTGCACAAATTGGTCTTGTCTGTAGCTCTGCTCTGCTAATACTCCACAACTAACTAATCAGGGGCGGATCTGGTTCATACCCTGGTAATCCAACCAGGTCTGCCAGTTAGACATTAAATTAACCCTTTTAGTAGTAATTAACCCTTTGCAGTTTGACTTTGGGCACCTCACTTGGTAGCTGTCTAAATCATGCTGCCTGTGGTCAGAGAAACAAGATTCCTGTGAAAGGTGAATGGTGGAGGGCCACTTACATTGCCAGCTGACAGAAAATACCAGGGCAATTGCCCCATTTTCCACACTTTCAATTAAGCTCTCTAGACCAGTTATTCTACCACAGTTGGCAAGGAAGGCACTGAAGAAATATGTATAATTTCTAACTTTATTACAATAGCTTATTAATATAAATGTGTTTAATTCTTAACATTTCCCTTATAAATTGACTGAGAATTACTGCTAATTGTAGTCCTTACTCTAGGTGACTATATGGTTATATAAATGGTATGCTTTGTATTAAAGGGGTTCTCCAGGCTTTTATTATTGATGAACTATTCTCAGTATCATCAATAACAGATCAGCGATGGGTCCTACACCTGGCACTCCCAATGATTAGCTGGATGAAAAGACACCACCGCTGATGTCTATGGCAAAGCAGCAGCAGCAGCAGGAAGAAAGATGGGATACTGCATGCGCCGTCTCCTCATACAGCTGATCGGCAGGGGGAAAAAATTATACATATATATATAAATATATATACATTTTTTTCCGTCCGATTATAGGCATATTTGCGCCAGTCCCTGTTTAGTTAATGGGGCCAGACAGAGAGGTTCAAGCTTGGAATGCAGAGAGATCCAGAGAGATCCCAATCACCAATGTGAAACTAGCCTTACTATGGCAGCCTAACAATCGCCCTCGAGCCTATCATTTTATTCTGCTAGTTAAAACCAGATAGTGACAGTCACATACACTTTTTAGATGAGCTGTTTTTCTTTTATGATTTCAGATTATGTATTGTATTTCTTGAACATGATTATAGGGGCGGCCATCATGCCCGAGCTGTTGTTAATAGCATTTAGAGATATGCTTTATGGCATCACCATAGGCCATAGACACATTGGACAGGCAGAAAGCTCATTGACTTGTGTGCACAGGTCAGGAGGGAGTAGATGAGCTGTGATATCCCCTATTGTGAATGGTGGATCCTGTATTACTGTAGTTATCTGTGTATATATATATATATATATATATATATATAACTGCTGTAAAGTGATGCAAAGTGGTGCCTATTATTAGGCTTAGTGGCCAGAGCAAAACTTCAGGATTTTAGATTTTTTAAATATACATTGCCCTGAAAAATTGAAAATAAGACCAATAATTATTTCAAAATATGTTTAAGGGGAATCGGTCACCGCAATTCCAGATTATTATCTGAATACACGAATGGTATTGCAGATAAGGAGTCTAGATTGCCATTTTTTATTTTTCTACTGCCCCCTGTTCCCCACTGTCAGCACTTCAAACCATGCTGAAATACCCAGTCCAGACTGCTATGAAGTACTAACATAATGGAGAGGACTCATTTGCGCATGTACAGCAGTCCTGACAAAGTGACAATCAGTGGCGTAACTAAAAATGACTGGGCCCCACAGCAAATTTTTGAATGGGGCCCCTTCCCCAGTAATTTTTCACAACCCTTCCTTTCATTGGCTAGTGGCTAGTAAAGATCGCTCTCTCAGACCAGGCCCGGCAGCTGTTCCATCCGTTTTCTACACTGTCTATACTGCCACTGTATATCATTTCATTGTGTAATAATGTTGAGGGGCCCTGACAAAATCTTTTACTACTTCTCCTCCTCTTGGATAGGCCCCTTCTGGGTGAGGGCCCCAAAGCAGCCGCTTCCCTGCTTCCCTATAGTTACACCCCTGCTGACAATATATTTTAGTGAAGCTTTCAATGCTAACTTTAGGGAATGAGGGGCAATAGGAAAATAGAAAAATAGTGATCTGGACTTTAATATAAAAACTTGATTTAAACCATAGGTCATTAACAGATTAATTAATTAACAGAGTTTTTACTTTAAAAAATAAAATTGTTATTCCCTGGTCATGGCAGAGCTGGCCCATGTTTATTTATTTCTCTTAACCTAGAGGATTTTCATGTTTTGTCATTGCTATGTATATTTACATTATTAATAGTTCATGAATAATAATTCATACAAATCATTACTTTCTTGTATTACATTACTTCAAGCCATTTACTTGAAGCCTAATATCACTTTCAACATGTTGTGAACATTACATTAGCTGCTAGCATTGTGTTACATTAATGTATCGCCATCTACTGGGAAATTATTTTATTGGGGGGAATAATATAACTATTTTATAAAGTTTTGTTTCTTACCTGAACTTTGGAAATTATTTAAATGTTAAAATGAAGTTTTTCTCATTTTTTTTTTATAAAATGCCGGGATTATTTCCTACAATAAGATTGTTCGGTTTAAGGAGGATCTCAATATCTTGTTTTTCCCCAAAGATAGAATTGGGGTTTGCCAACAGGAGGATATGATACACAGATACTTGGCTGAGAAAAGCACACATATTATTTTCAATGCCTAAGATCTTATTTTCTAGGTGGGCCAAAATCTTTCATTCAAAAATAAGTGGCATGGAAAAAAGATGGAACGCCAGTTTATAGAGATGTGTAAAAGGAGCTAGATAACATATTTCTTGCCTTCAATCTAGGCATGTGTTAAAAGGCATAGGTTGGGTTTCCATGTTCAGCTTTTCTGATGCAGTTCTTGGAGCAAAAACCAAGAGTGGATGAAAAAAAGAGATGAGATAGCATCTGTTCATTATACTTTCCCTTTATGATTCCTTTATGATTCACGTCGGTTTGGCCTCAAGAATCATAAAACATGAATGTGGAAACGTTGGGGCAGAAAACATGTATAGCTGAAATGTTATGACCAGGCCTTGGAAGATACTGGCTAGTTGAAGGACTGAAGATTGTGCTTAGAGCAGGGAGACAAATGCCATATCACCAAATATGACCATTTTTATTAACCTTCTTATGTGCATGGTATGGCAGTGTCATTTATACTGAAAGTAGAATATTGGAAAAAACGTCTTCCTCAATCAATTATTATTATTATATTTGTATTTGCATTCTCTATGTGGAGATGTAACTGCCTCCATCTTGGTTATGCACTCCTAATCACCCATCTTTCCCAAAGACTTTTAATTAGAACAGTATATAGCTGGATCCTACTTTCCCTGATTTCATTTGTCTCCTGTTGGCATAAAGAGAGGAGTCATTATAGAGTAGGGCCCCATATGAAAGAGGTCACCTTGTGGTGGTGGATGGGCCCAAATGATTTTGTTCAAAATATATTTGCTAAGTACCTTGTATTAATTTATATAGTGAACATAGCATTAGTAGAATGTATAATTCATATATTCCATGTTTGCAGAGCGCTGTTGTATTGTTTTTTTTTGCTTTTGTATTTTCAGCAACAACGTACCTGCAAATTTATTTAATCTTATACGATGTGCTGACTTTGTTTTTTTGTGTTTCCTTGTAAATGTTTGGTATAGACCTTCCGATATTGAGCTATGGTGAACAATAGGGACCCGTCTAATTAAGGCTGGTGTCAAACAGCAGATTAAAAGCTACAATTTGATCAAAATATTTATATTGCTTGCACTAAATATTATACGGGATATCAAAAAGCTTACCACTAGTAACAAAAATAATACTGTATACTCGTTCATAAATCATATTGGGCTTGCAAACTACCAGTGTATGTTATAGGTTCAATACATATGACCCATCCCAAAATAAAGATGAGAACGTCCAGCTCACCAGTCAGGCGTGATACTTTATTGTAGATAGGATAAAAACTTCCATAACACCAGGACACCAGTACAATGTTACGCGTTTCAGACCTTTACAAATCCAGGTCCTTCATCATGACATATGTGCAAAAATACAAAAGCAAGCTTAAAAGCTAGTGTTCAGCTGAAAAACTGATTGCTCAGGTCACATGACCTCACATCTGATCGCAATCAGTGACAGACTCACCAGCTATATACTTCATTACAAATAAAATATATAAATTTCTGATTGAAAAACAAAAGAAAAGAAAAAGAAAAAGTCACAAAAAGGCATATGACATCCAATTAATATTGCAGTATTAAATCGTATTTTTATTCAAACCAAGTGGTATTCTGGTTTTCAATTTGAACATCCAAAAGATTCACGATTAAGGAGTTTTCTTTTGATATCACCCCCTCTCAAAGGTTGAACACCCTTTCTATACCTTGCACTTTTAATTTAGTAATTTCACCGCCATGTATCAGCGCAAAGTGTGTACTGGCCGCTGACACATTGCGGGTGCGGTAATGTGGGATGTCAGAAATATGCTTACGTATACGCACCTTGAGAGGGTTAGTGGTGTGGCCCACATAGTTGTAATCTGCAATCCTCACAAGTGATTACATATATCACATTGCGAGTGTTGCAATTTATGTAACTTTTAACATTATAGATATTGTTATCTGAACATGAGACAAAATCTCTGCTGACTTTTAAATGATCACAGCATATACATTTTTGTGATACAAAAATGTATATGCTGTGATCGCGTCATGCTCAGCTAGCAACAATATCTCTGTCGCCCATATGCAACACTGCAACGTGTATGCTGCTGTCACGTGGTGCAAACCTGAGGCCACGGCCTCTCCAGATGGCATATGCGGCATTTCTGACATCCCACGACCACGCCACAGTGTGTCGGCGGCCAGTACACTGTGTGCTGGCGGTGTACTAAGTAAGTGCAGGATAGAAAGAATAGTATCCTTTGAGAGAAGTGATGAAGAAGGCTCACTGTCGTGAATCTGGATGTTCAAGTGAAACCAGAGCCGCTGGTTTGATAAAAATACGCTTAATACTGTGATCGGATGTCCTCTCCTTGCTGTGACTTTTCTTTTTCTTTCTTTGTTTTCAATCAGAAAACTGTACTTGACTGTTGTAATAAGCAGTAACTGGTAGTCTGTCACTGATTGCGTCGGATGTGCGACGTCGTAGCAGTCGATGTTTCAGCTGTCCACTAGCTTGCTTGTTGTATTTTTCACACTGCCATATGAAGGACCTGAATTGTAAAGTCTGGAGCAGCATAGCGTGCTATCACGGTGTTATGGTTTATCTATCTACAATAAGTATCACGCCTGACTGTGGCTGAGCATTCTCATACTTGGATATATCGCGACCCAAGGAGTCTTGTCCGTGCTCCCAGAAGGGGATGGTATGGGAGTGAGGCTGCCTCTTTTTCGCTTCGTTTATATACATATGACCCATCCCGTATTTAGACTAAAGGGCCCTTTACAGGGACGACAATTGAACAGATCATAGCTAACCAGAGTTACTAGTAACGTTCATTAGCGATGATCTGGCAGTGTAAATGCACCACTGATTACCTGATGAACGAGCAAAAGATCATTGTTTCCCGGTGGCAGATTGTGCTGTGTAAACACAATCTGCTGTCGGTAAACAATGAGACAATATGGGGAAGACTTGATGCTCTCCAAAAGTGAAACAATATAAAATATTGTAATTTGATAGTTGATACCTTTTAATGGCTAACTAAAATGACTATTACCTGTGCTAACCCTATACTGGGGATGATTTTTGCTAAAACAAACACATTCTAGACCAAATAACAGTAGCATTGTACTACTCAAAACATTTAATAGCAATTTACAGCCATTAATCAATAAGCTTGAACAATTCAGTAATTCATTTTAAGCTTGATTAGACCTAACCATTGCAGGCTGTCTGTCTTCCATGGGAAGCTGGAGATAACTTGCATATGCTATTTCAAGTACTTCTCTGTACATTGTTTGGTGTCAAGCCTTATCTTACAGTGATAACCTGTGAAATCAATGGTTTGTGCTTTTCTGCACTGAAAGTAGTTGTTTGTACCACATTTCATTTCAAATGTTTTCCCCAAGGTTGTTACATTGTATCAGTCTTTTTAGTTACATTATAAATTATAATGTACATTGATAATTGTAGATTGCAAGCTCCTGCGGGCAGGGCCCTCTCACTCTCTTTGTGCCAGTTTGTTAATAGTTTAATTTTTATCGTATTTGTATGTTTTAGATTATGTATGTGTAATCCCTCTTAGATGTACAACTCCATGGAATTAATGACGCTTTGAAACAAGTGATAATAATTGTGCCAATTTTCAAAGTCACCTGGAAGCATCAAGCAAAAGTACTTTTGAGGCTGGTAGTACAAGCAGACTTCTCATAGTGTGACAGCTTGAGAGTTACATGTGATTTGCATGCAAATTTGCTGCTATACAGTTTTTGCAATAGTTGCATCTTTTTGCATGCACATGCACCTCAAAGTGTTTCCATGAACTACAAGTGTAATTCAACAAACTGAGGGTATTTTTCACATATTTTAGTTAGTAGTTGGCATTGGTTAAAAAACAGCAATGGAAAAAAGCATAAAAAGTGTCATGGAAAGACCTGTTCACCTTCCTTGTTCTGAAACCACTCCTGGTTTTGGCTTATGATTAACCCCTTAAGCACCAGTATGTCGCAAATGAACGTGACTTAAGGACCAGCGGCCTACATGTACGGTGCAAGGTTCGTCGGGCGCTTGGGCATGATCGCGGGGGAATCGGGGCACCATGGCTATTCTTACTGGCAGGCAGCCATGCCAGGTAAGGGCAACATGGTGCTGCACCGCCCCCCCCCCTGCAGCTCCAAGCGCTGCGATTGGCCGGTCAATGAAGACCGCCACATCGCCGGAAGTTGTATACAGCTGCGGGCGGAGTAGGTCAGGGTGAGGTGACTGTTCAGCACCAGTCTCCTCCGAGGTTAGGCAGGGGACACCAGTGTTTGGCGTCCCCTGCCAGTGCTGCGATTGGCTGGAACAACGCTCCAGCCAATGACAGCACTATAGCTGCACAGGAAAGGGAAAAACCTCCCTGCATGCAGCCATTCTAGCTGGTGACTGCATGCAGAGAGGCTGGGACTTATGGTGCATACCACTGCACTTTAACCCTTTCTTGCTGAAAGAAGAAAAAAGAAGAAGAACATCTGAAATTGCTGCACTGCTTTTTTTTCATTTGCAGCTTTTCCTGATCCCTAAACCACCCTCTGTCCCTGTCCCTTCCCGCCCCCTCCCTCCACCTCAGCCTACCCCCCATCCCCCTGTCCTTTTTTTTATGGATTCCATTTGGTCCATGTGCTTTTTGGTCTTTTATTTTATTTTTTTACAATTTTACAGCTCTGCGCCACTTTTTCTGCATGCGAGCTGTGACCGCCATGTGCTATTCAGTGCATACCTGCCTGATCAGCACCTGGGGATTATTTTTGCGCTTTTTTTCACATCTGTGTTGATTTTTTGCCAATTTTTTTTTTTTGGTTCAAAAGAAGAAATTGTAGTTAAGGCTTTATATAAATATATATTAAGTTCTATATTTCTATATATATATAGATATGTTAATTTTTAGCCAGTGTTCACTTTTTTCACACTGTAGTGAATTTTTATACTACAGTTTTTGCATGCACGCACAATCTGTGTGCGTGCGTGCTTCAGAGCACCGATCAGTAGTTTGCTCATTTCAGATTAACTTCTGAAGCCCTACAGTGCCACATGAAAAATGAAAGTGTGGTACAAAAAGCTGTCTGGTGTACAGATGGCAATATGCAATGTGCACGTGCTATTTCAATCTTCAACTTTTCTTCAGCTCCAAGAGTTGGTTATCAAGTCCTAATTTTTCAAACCCAGGCTGTGGAGGGTCCCAATACTTCTGGAAGTCATAGTGCCCGTGTCGTACCAGGGCAACATTTTCTAGGTCATGTGACAGGACCATGGGGAAAGTAATAGAAGGAGTATACATTTCACCTAGGTTCCTGTCTTATACGTTCTAAAAGCAGCCAGGGAATTGACAGCAAGGAAAACTAGGTTTTCCCATTGCAAGGTTTTGTTAAAAACCTGGTTAGAAGGGCCTGGCTGCTTGGAGCAGGGAGAGTTGGGTGGGTCTCTGCTCCAATTAGCCACTCCAGGTATTCAGGGTAACTGTGGCTAATCACCTGGAACCTGGGTGAGCTATATAAGGGCAGACAGCTCACTAGCTGTGGTCTCTGCTCCTGGGAACAACTCTGCTGTGAGTAAAACAAACTGTGTGTTTTGTTGATGGAGCTGGGCACAAGGCTCAGTCTCATGTAGTGAGGAACTACTTCTTGTTTAGACGTAGCGGCCAGACGGCCAGGTATTTCATTTATTCTTGAACTGTTTTTGTTTTATATTTTGACCTGCAAACATCAATAAAACTGGCTGAGGCCAGTTGCATCAAACTTGCGTGGACTGGACTGTGATTAATGTGCCTATAGCGCCCGTCTATCCCAGGAGACGGCGATCCCGGAAGCTAATCCCGTTACATATGGTGGAGGATGCGCTGGCACTAAAATCCAGCAAGTTTTATGTCCTGGGTTAAGTCTGCTGTGCTTGTAAAGCCAAACAGTGCAGACATGGAGGAAGTTGTTAAACAGCTGATCCAGGCTAACATTCAGCTCCAGAAAGCGAATGCTAACCAGCAAGAAACTAACCGGTTGCTCATAGAGACGACACAAGCTGGGCTCAGAGAACAGCAAGCAGTTAATAAAAGTCTGGTGGAGCAGATAAAGGTGCTGTCTGAAAGGCCCCAAGTCCGGGAGGAATCCATCTCTGCGGGGAGGAGAGTGCAAGTTTCACTTCAAAAAATGGTCGCAGAGGATGATGTGGAGACATACCTCACCGTGTTTGAAAGAACCGCTGAAAGAGAGAAACTCCCAGTGGAACAGTGGGCAGACACCCTTGCTCCATTTCTCAGTGGGGGAGCCGCAGAAAGCCTACTTTGATTTGAGTGAGCAGGATGCCAGACAGTACTACAAACTGAAAGCAGAAATTCTTGCTCGCTTAGGTGTAACATCTGCGGTCAGAGCCCAGCGAGTGCACAACTGGACTTTCCAACTGGATAAATCAGTGAGGTCGCAAATGTATGATCTTTTCCACCTGGCTAAAAATGGCTGCAACCGGAGGTATGTACCGCCGCTCAGGTGGTTGAAAGAGTGGTCTTGGACCGGTTTGTTCGTGCTCTGCCAGTTCGGATACAGCGCTGTGTTGGTCAAGCGGACCCCAGGGATGCGGATCAGCTTGTCGCCCTAGTGGAGCGGTATCTGAACACTGAGGAGTATCTACAAGACTTTTCTCCTGCTCGGCCAGCCCCAAGGAGCCAGAAGACTGCTGATCGCGGTAAGACTGTTCCTGATCTAAAGGGGGTGAGGGAGGGCCGTAAAGTTGGAACTGACACTGACCTATTAGCCCGACCTCTTAAGCCAGTTAGCCCTAAACAGCCTGTGACTGTCAAAAACATTGTTTGCTGGCGGTGTCAAGGACTGGGCCACGTGGCTGCCAACTGTCCATTGGTTGATGAGCCTATGGAGCGTGACAGTGGGCGGAGGAGGTCATTGTTTGCGGGACCTGCCTGCTCTGCTTTGCCAACCCCAGATACGCAGCGACAAACTTGCAACCTGGTGATTGAAGGACACTCAGTGCAAGCTCTGTTGGACTCTGGTAGTCTAGTGACTCTTGTGCATGGCAGCCTGGTGGACACTACGAAGCTGCAAAAGAGACAGATGGGGGTCATCTGCATACATGGTGATACAAAAGAGTACCCCACTGCTATAGTCTCTTTTGAAACCCCGTGCGGGAAAGTAACCCATGAAGTGGGGGTTGTAAATAGTCTGATGCATACTGTCATTCTGGGGTGTGATTTTCCTCTGTTTTGGCAAATGTGGAATATTCTTGATAAGTGTTTAAGTGGGTCTGCTGTAGATCCTATTCCTCTGACTGAACCTGTAAATGTGCAAACAGTAGGGGTGACCCAGAGTGAAACCGAGGGTTTTCCCTTAGCAGTGCTTACAGGTGATACTGATGATGTCCCAGAAGTTGGACTCCCTGATTTGCCAGTCTCCAGTGACAACTTTGGGACAGCTCAACTCAGGGACCCTACACTAACCCATGCATGGCAAAGTGTAAAAGTAGTCAATGGGGTGTCTCAAGAACCTGGGGTAGAGAAAATATTTCCCCATTTTGCTTTAGAGAATGAACTCTTATATAGAGTTGATGAGAAGAATGGACAAGTTGTGGAGCAACTTGTGGTCCCAAAATCACATCGCCAAAAGGTGATGGATCTAGCGCATTCACATGTGCTCGGGGGCACTTGGCCTATGAAAAAACAAAAGACAGGATTTTGCAGAGGTTTTATTGGCCCGGGGTACATAAAGACATAAAAGAATACTGTGAGTCATGCCCAGAGTGTCAGTTACGCAACCCGGTGGCAACCTTTAGGAGTCCGTTAGTGCCACTCCCAATTATTGAAACTCCCTTTGAGAGAATTGCAATGGATTTAGTGGGACCTCTTGTTAAGTCTGCCAGAGGTCACCAATACATTTTGGTTGTCCTTGATTATGCTACCCGCTATCCAGAAGCAATACCTCTAAGGAAAACCTCTGCAAAGATGATAGCCAAGGAGTTGTTCCAGATGTTTACTAGAGTGGGCATACCTAAAGAAATACTTACTGACCAGGGGACGCCCTTTATGTCAAAGGTTACAAAAGAGTTGTGCAAGCTGTTGAAGGTAACTCACTTGCGTACCTCAGTCTATCATCCCCAAACGGATGGACTAGTTGAAAGGTTCAATAAAACCTTAAAAGGGATGCTCAGAAAAGTGGTAGCACAGGATGGTAAAGACTGGGATTGTCTTTTACCATATCTTATGTTTTCTGTACGGGAGGTGCCTCAAGCATCTACCGGATTTTCTCCCTTCGAGCTAGTGTATGGTCGGCACCCTCGGGGTCTTCTGGATATTGCAAAAGAGACCTGGGAGAGTGAGGCTACACCCTACAAAGGTGTGATTGAACACATTGCACAAATGCAGGAAAGGATTGGAAAAGTAATGCCCATTGTAAAAGAACACCTGCTGCAGGCCCAGGAGAGTCAGTCCCGGGTTTACAACAGGTCGGCTAGAGTAAGAAACTTCAACCCTGGGGATAGGGTACTAGTCCTTGTCCCCACAGTAGAAAGTAAATTTTTGGCCAAATGGCAAGGACCTTACGAAATAGTTGAGAAGGTCGGAGAAGTGAATTACCGGGTTCACCAACCAGGTAGACGTAAGCCCTACCAAATTTATCATGTGAATCTAATCAAACCCTGGAAGGACCGAGAGGTGTTGTTAGCAGCTAACAGCATTGGCAAAAGGAAATAGCGTTGAGATACCAGAGGTAAAAATTGCAGACACCTTGTCGGGATCTCAAACTCAAGAAGCAAAGGAGTTTGTTCAGAAAAATAGAGATGTCTTTTCTGAGCTACCTGGTCGAACAGATATAATTAAACATGACATTGTAACCGAACCAGGGGCCAGAGTAAACCAAAAGCCTTATAGAATACCTGAGGCTAGACGTAAAGCTGTCTCCCAAGAAGTCCAAACAATGCTTCAGTTAGGGGTTATAGAGGAGTCCAATAGTGACTGGTCTAGTCCTATAGTCTTGGTTCCCAAACCTGATGGCACCATACGTTTCTGTAATGACTTCAGGAAACTGAACATGGTCTCAAAGTTTGATGCTTACCCAATGCCGCGAGTGGATGAGCTGATTGATAGGCTTGGTAATGCGAGGTTCTTTACCACATTAGATCTCACAAAAGGTTACTGGCAAGTACCTTTGACTGATGAGGCCAAAGAAAAACAGCCTTTAGTGTCCCTGATGGCCATTTTCAGTATGTAGTCCTTCCCTTTGGTTTGCATGGGGCCCGGCCACATTCCAGAGAATGATGGACAAAATTTTAAGACCACATTGTAAATATGCAGCTGCCTATTTAGACGATGTGATAGTCCATAGCACAGATTGGGAAAGTCACCTACCCAGGGTTCAAGCCGTCCTGAATTCTATTAGGGAAGCGGGTTTGACAGCAAACCCAAAGAAATGTGCCATTGGGCAAGAAGAGGCAAAGTACTTGGGGTACACGATTGGGCGAGGGGCTATAAAGCCTCAAATAAACAAAGTGGAAGCCATTCAGAACTGGCCAAGGCCTTTGAACAAAAAGCAAGTCAAAGCATTCCTAGGTTTAACTGGTTATTATAGGCGTTTTATTGAAAATTTTGCTAGCATTGCGAGCCCTTTAACAGACCTTACAAAGGGAAGGATTCAACCATGGTCAAATGGACCCCAGAGGCGGAACAAGCCTTTAGGAACCTGAAGCAGGCTCTATGTGCCCAGCCAGTGTTAGTCACACCAGACTTTAGAAAAGAATTCATCGTGCAAACAGATGCCTCTGATGTTGGCATAGGGGCTGTGTTGTCACAAGTGAGGGATGGGGAAGAGCATCCAGTAGTTTACCTGAGTAAAAAGTTAAATGAACATGAGAAGAAATACTCAGTTGTAGAAAAGGAGTGTTTTGCAATTAAGTGGGCCATAGAAGCTCTCAGGTATTACTTGGTAGGAAGAACATTCAAACTTGTAACTGACCATGCCCCCTTAAATGGATGTGCCAAAACCGTGAGAAAAACAGGCGAGTGACCCGATGGTTCATGTCTCTTCAGGATTATAGTTTTACAGTTGAACATAGACCCGGGCGTCAGCTTGGAAACGCTGATGCCCTGTCCAGGGTGTACTGTTTAAGGGCACAGTGTGTTCCTACCCCAAGGTCGAAACAGGGGGAGGATATGTGACAGGACCATGGGGAAAGTAATAGAAGGAGTATACATTTCACCTAGGTTCCTGTCTTATACGTTCTAAAAGCAGCCAGGAATTGACAGCAAGGAAAACTAGGTTTTCCCATTGCAAGGTTTTGTTAAAAACCTGGTTAGAAGGGCCTGGCTGCTTGGAGCAGGGAGAGTTGGGTGGGTCTCTGCTCCAATTAGCCACTCCAGGTATTCAGGGTAACTGTGGCTAATCACCTGGAACCTGGGTGAGCTATATAAGGGCAGACAGCTCACTAGCTGTGGTCTCTGCTCCTGGGAACAACTCTGCTGTGAGTAAAACAAACTGTGTGTTTTGTTGATGGAGCTGGGCACAAGGCTCAGTCTCATGTAGTGAGGAACTACTTCTTGTTTAGACGTAGCGGCCAGACGGCCAGGTATTTCATTTATTCTTGAACTGTTTTTGTTTTATATTTTGACCTGCAAACATCAATAAAACTGGCTGAGGCCAGTTGCATCAAACTTGCGTGGACTGGACCGTGATTAATGTGCCTATAGCGCCCGTCTATCCCAGGAGACGGCGATCCCGGAAGCTAATCCCGTTACAGTCAAGTTCCCCAGACAGCAAGGAAGGGAAGGACCCAAAACAGATGCAGGGTGTATTCCAAAAGGGGGATTAGTAAAGACACCATTTAACACTGCAAAACCTGCCCTGAAAAACCTGGCCTATGCATGCAGGTGTTTTATATTCTACCACTCTTCCATGGAGTATTATTTTAATTTCTTCCTTTATGCTCCCTGTAATATTTTCACTTTATATCTCTGATTTAGTCCACCTCGCTTGCATATCCACTTTTCAATAACCACTACATATTCTTTTCTGTGAGACAACTTTTAGGTCAAAAGTGCCCTTTCTATCCTTTACAATGTTCGTACGGGGGTGCTCTTTCCAAAATAGTGTCACTTCTTGGGGTTTTTAATTTCTGGGGACATCAGGAATCTTTTAAATGTGACATGACACCTAAAATCCATGTCTGCCTATTTAGTTCAGCAAAATCCATATTTTGCTGTTTGACTCTAGAGCCCTGCTGTACTCCCATACATAATTTTTGAGCACATATGGGGTGTTGCCGTATTCGGGGAAATGAGTAACAAAATATGGAGTGCAATTATTCCTGTTACCCCTTGTGAAAGTAAAAATGTGGGTGTAAAGCAACTTTTTGTGAAAAAAATGCAATTTTCTTTTTCACTGCCAAGTGTTTCCTAATTCTAGGAAACACCTTTCAGGTCAAGGTGCTCACTACACACCTTGATATATTTCTTGAGGGTGTCGTTTCCAAAACAGGGTAACTTTTTGGGGTTTCCACTGTAGGATGTCTTCATGTGCGACATAACTCCCAATTACCATTCCAGCTAAATTCGCTCTCCAAAAGCCATATGATGCTCCTTCCACTCTGAAGGCTGCTGTGCACCCATACATCATTTTTGAGCACATATGGGGTGTTGCCATATTCAAGGGAAAATGGGTAACAAAATGAGGGGTGCATTTTGTCCTGTTACCCATTGTGAAAGTAAAAAATGTGGGTGTAAAGCAACTTTTTCAGGAAAAAATTGCAATTTTACTTTTCACAGCCAAGTTATTTCCTAATTCTATGAAACGCCTGATGGGTCAAAGTGCTCACTACACACCTTGATATAATCCTTGAGGGGTGTAGTTTCTGGAATGTGTGTAGGGATGTCTTCATGTGCGACATAACTCCCAATTACCATTCCAGCTAAATTCGCTCTCCAAAAGCCATATGATGCTCCTTCCACTCTGAAGCCTGCTGTGTGCCCATACATCCTTTTTTGAGCACATATAGGGTGTTGTCGTGATTCGGGGAAATGGGTAACAAAATGTGGAGTGCATTTTGTCCTGTTACCCCTTGTGAAAGTAAAAAATGTGGGTGTAAATCAACTTTTTTGTGAAAAAATCAATTTTCTTTTTCACTGCTAAGTGTTTCCAAATTCTAGGAAACACCTTTGAGGTCAAAGTGCTCACTACACACCTTTAAATATTCCTTGAGGGGTGTAGTTTCCAAAATGGGATCACTTTTTGGGGGTTTTCACTGTAGGGTCACAGCAGGGTGTCTTCATATGCAACATAGCTCCCAATTAACATTCCAGCTAAATCTGCTTTCCAAAAGCTGTATGGTGCTCCTTCCACTCTGAAGCCTGCTGTGCACCCATACATAATTTTTAGCACATATAGGATTTTACCATATTCGGGTGAAAATGAGTAACAAAATGCGGAGTGCATTTTGTCCTTTTACCCCTTGTGAAAGTAAAAATGCAAGTGAAAAGCAACTTTTTGTGAAAAAAATGCAATTTTTCTTTTCACTGGCAAGTGTTTCCTAATTCTAGGAAACACCTTTGTGGTGAAAGTACTCACTACACACCTTGAAATATTTCTTAAGGGCATAGTCTCCAAAATGGGGTCACTTTTTGGGGGTTTCCACTGTAGGGCCACCTCAGGGTGTCTTCATATGCGACATAGTTCCCATTTACCATTCCAGCTAAATCCGCTCTCCAAAAGCCATGTGGTGCTACTTCCACTCTGAAGCCATGAAGTAGACATATGGGGAATGCAAAGTAACTTCTTTTTGGAGGTATTACCATTTATTATAAAAGTAAAGAAATTGAAATATGGAAATTTGATAATTTGTAAAAATATTGGGTAAATTTGGTATTTTTTTTAAAAATAAAAATGAAATAATTTGACTCAATTTTACCACTGTCATGAAGTACACTATGTGACGAGAAAACAATCTCAGAATGGCCTGGATAAGTAATACCATTTTAAAGTTATTACCACATAAAGTGACACATGTCAGATTTGCTTAAAATGGCCTGGTCCTTAAGGTGAAAAATATCTGGGTCCTGAAGGGGTTAGTAAAATAGACTTGTGTGAAAGGGCCCTTATATTGTAACAACTCAAGCGAAGCCAAATAAACCATTGTCTAACGTCACTGGTCAATGTCTGCCACCATCTCTCCTCCCCCAGCTTGCAGCCATCCATGCTTCCATCCTCCTGCTCTAACTGGTGCATGCTCCCATAAGAAGCATATGTGCACTCTTTCTCTCTCCTAAAGGTCCAGCGTGTACATGGCTAATCTGCCCCCAGCCTGTGACAGCATTCCCTGGGGTATGTATGGCACCTTTACCTATTGGAAGGTGTTTGAGCAAAAGATTCCTTTCTTGACTAGTTACTTCAAAGGTCTGTCTCTTGTGTATTCTGACCTCCCATGCCTGACCTATACAGAAACTTCTCTAAAAAGTAGTGGTCTGTTGTCTCCTGTGCTGAAGTCAAGATGCCTGTACAGATATCCTATATGACAATGCCCTCCAGAGTAGCCCCAAGTAAAGTCTGTTCAGTGGCTCAGTAGGTCCACACCAGCTAAATTGTACATTGTCTAAAAGTTTTGTCTCTATTGGGTCACTAAAGGCCTCTGTACACTAGTAGATAATCATTAAAAAAATTATAAAATCAAGCAAAAGTGATCAATTAGCAAGTAGTATAAAAGCATCAAATGATCGACTGACAAGTGATAATTGTTTACTTTATTTTTCTTTAATCACTGGTGTAAGGGGGCTTTTGCTAAAAAAAAGTGACTATTGAAGATGTTCTATTGGAAATGAGGCCACACTGACATTTATTGCGCTACAAATCCAATTTCTTACCTGTTACCTTCGATTTTTAATATTGTGTTGCAGAAAAGCTGCATGAATATCTCATGAATGTTGCATAGGCAACTTTAGTGGCACCTGGTATATTCCACTATTACGTGGTCACTCATTGGATTGAATGGGCACCATGTCACACCACACTTGTCCTGCATTGGTCACTGAGGAGGAATCAAGTAGAAACTCACAGCTTCCCACAATATTCGCAGGTGATTGTCGGATAATCCTTCCAATGGTGTCCAATGGTCATTATGGATCATCTCTAACAACAAGACAGTTGTTTCCATCTACGGGAAATTAGTTTTATAGTTCAAACATTTATAAAACCTGCTCAAAAACTTTTTTTTTTACTCATGGCCACGATGATACTTTCATTTATGGCTAATCAACCAAAGATGATCCCATTTGTAATTGATTTTGCTACAATGAGAATAATTATCTTTTAATTCAGTAAGAGTAAACATGAGTGAAAATCTTTCGCATTATATATTTCTTAAGCCATGGACACCTATCGGTGACATAAGACAGGCGACTGATAAAGATTTTGATTGCATAATATTGAATAGGTGCAGTATTTTCATGTAATAGCTCAAAACAGTCATCCACATTTACAACCAGAATATTCAGTGAATTGTTTTCCTCGTTAGCGCGATTATTAATGGCACCATGTACTAATGTTTTCTTAGTGTGCACATATCCTGTGGTTCATATATACTACGTATTTTGCTAATAATTATGAACCACATCGGAAACTGAAAGAATAAGGAATTATTTTTTAATGGTTTGTTCTGCTTGAACAGAGTTCTGTTATAGTTTGGAGCTTTTGTACAGCCTACAATTTGCCGGTAAACTGCACTAGAAGAAAATCTCTGGTTTCTGTATAAGAACTTTTCTCTCAAGCGTCTTTATGATTGTTGTTTAAAATAGACTGTAAAATCTCTTTGGAATTGCATTTCTTTCATACTGTCCAAGAAAAAACTCGATGTTAACGTCCAAATAAAGCACCGTGGAATTTAGTTCTAAGAGAGGCAGAGTTGATGATATATGTCAAATCCTGTGTATTACAGAACTAAATAAAATACCTGAGTCTCTAAAGTATTTATGTTTAACTTTAATAAGGGAACTAGGTCAGCTTAGGCTAGGTTAGTTAGGAAAACTGTCTTTACCCGCATCATCAAAGGTCCCATATAACAGAAATGAATAGGGTTTCTGAGTGTGTTTTATGTTCCATCCTTGTGTTGTAAGGATTGCAAGGTTTATTTTGCAGTAACATTATATGCTGAAGAAGGAATAAACCTAAATTCGACAGCTTATAAAAGTAAATCTTAAGCCTGTATTAGACAGGCAGATTTTCTGCCAGATGATCACTAATGAGCATTCACAGTAAGTGATGTTCTGGCAGTGTAATACTGACGCCGATTAAACGATGAATGAGCAAACCCTCATTCATTGGGCAATTCAGATCTTTTGACAGGTTTAAAAATAATTATTTTCAGGTGTACCAATACAGTGAAAATAAAGTGTCACAATGGTGTCAAAAGTTTCAAAAAATCATAATCATCTCACCAGGGAAAAGAAAATCAATTCTACGGTTCAAAATTCATCCTAAATTTCTCAAAAGTTCTGATTCTAACAAACTTCTTGTGATATGAGATATATAGAACCTAGTATGCTACTGTAGGTTTGTCAGCAATTCTGATGCTTTTCTAGACCTCGCTGGTTTCAGCTTTCTGTGCTTCTCAAATTGCCGGAAATGCCTGCAGAGCCAAACACTGGTCACCGCAGCCACCAGTCTTTCTGACTGGACATTTCTGGCATGTCAAAAGGAATAGAAAGTTGAGACTACTAAGGACCAGAAAAGCAGTTAAATGGCAGAGGAGAGTGATCAGTAAGTGGAATAATTTTACAAAATTCTGAGGCTTTTAAAAATAATTCATTTTAAAAATAATTTGCATCACCCGAACAACCCCTTTAATGGTCTATTTGAGTAACTCATAGACATTGATATTCTTTATAGCCACACTCCACTCCACCTAATTATTGAAACTCCTGAATGAGGCACTTCCTTTGTCATTAGGGAGTTTCAAAAACGTTTCTAAACTGGCTTTCTCCTTTGTCTTCAGACTTAAGAACTTTGTTTAGTCTTACATAAACGCTGACACTTGGTTTAATCTTTGTATCCCACGATTCAATAAGTTGCAGACAGGTTTCCTTGTGGGACATATTTGTAATACATTAAGATAAAAAGTTGACATCCAGCAGAATAACCTACATAAGCCCCAATATCTACCCATAGATGCAAGCAAAGTGAGTTGCTAATGTCACCACCAGACACAGTTTTACCATTGGGCAGTAATGTATTTATTCTCCAGTCAAACAACAGGTTGTTTGTCTTTTTATATCGAGTTATGAAGAATATATATTACGTAATATCTTTACTATAAAGACCAGTAGTTCTTATACCTTCAGTATACCTTATTTGTGTCTAAGATCTAATTTGTCCCATAAGCATGGACCTCATTTATAATAGAACAATATCTTTAGTCACTACTAGGTTCCATTTTTTTCCATTCAATTTTATTAACCCGTTCTCCCCCTTCAGTAAGTAATTCAGACCAAAGGTAAAATGTCACAAAAACTCACACTGACCTCTTGTTTAATAAGTTATGTATTTGTTATTTCAGCAGTCACTGAATGTAAAATTTAATGTGCAATTTCCACTGGGTTGGAGCTTCCTCCTCACTTCCTGATGCAGGGATTAATTGTTCTATGAAATCTCTTAGGAGAAATTATGTGACGTAGACCCTTAGTATATAATCTTGAAACAAGCTACTTGGGACATGCATACATTTTTAAAATTGCTTGGGTTGAATGAAAAGTCAAAGAAGATCAGTAAAGAGAAGAGTAAAGCAGGTTTCTCTCCGCTCCTGCTACCACAACACAGGTAAAGCCCTGTGTCCAGAGAGCAGTACTTTCTGGCTCCATCATCTTTTTAAATGATAACATCTGGAATATGATTTTCCATTAGCTTTACTATTTATGTGGCACTGGCTATGTTAAAAGCTCTTTACACAGGCTGAGAATGAGCCAGGTAATCGCTAACGAGTTGCTGCCAATTACCCGATAAAGAAGCGAAACGCTCGATCATTGGGTAATTGAATCCTTTAAGTAGGCAAATAAATCGTTGTTTGCCAGCAGATCATGTCTAAAAATGCTCTGTATGGAGAACAGCAATGGCATTAGTGATTCTTGCTCCCCATACTGTGGAGGAGATCGCTGCATGTAAATGCAACAGTCTCCTCCACTGATAAGCAGGCACTAGCTGGGAAGGAACGGTTCCTTCCCAACAATTGTCTGCTGATTGTAAAGCCTAAAGGAACCTTTAGTCTGCAGGTACAGATAACGTAAATGATCAACATTCTAGGCCATCGGTTGCATTATAAAATGGAATGATCCTCAATAATTTGTCCATTTTTATATTTTATATAAATAGTATAAAATTAAAAGGGACTTCTGAGACCATTCACTTATTGTGTCTTGCACTACAGCCACCCTTGGACAGCTTCCACCTGACAATTTTCTAGTACAATGTTCAAAATGAAAGAAGACGTCAAGTTTGTCATAGATATTGGTAAATTTTCCAATTACTTGTACATTACTAGTAATAAACAGTCAAAGGTCCTGGAATTCTAGTATATGCAGAACAAAGCACTCATACAAGCAGAAGTTGTACTATATGAGAAGACAAGAATGTGCCATTGATTTTATGTGACATTAATGGACATAACCCAAGACATTTTGGAGGATCTAGGTTGAGTGCACATGAAAGCATCAGGACTGATTTGTGCTAAGTACATCTGGAACGTGATAAAAGGGCGATCGAACTATGAGGCTAAGATTAGCTTTTCTTATTACCTTAAATAGCCAGAAATTCTCAAGATTTAGGCTCTTCTTACATGCTGATATAACAAGCTACTAAGAAAAACAATCAAGGAGCAGCTTTGTCAACAGGTTTCCACTGTCATTACTGATCAGTTTTGGAAATCAGGGAGTCATATCATAGACCCAGAGGGGGCATACATAGACTGATGTAAGGAAAGAATAGAGGAGGGGATGTGCTTCTGATAGCCAACAACAGCAGAAGATGAAAGGAAACTGGCCCTTCTTTTATTACACATATGTATTATTTGCCTTCTAAGCCTTCTCACTTTTCCACAGATATTATTTGGCAAGATGTGTATAGAGGGAGAGAGATTATGCTGGAAAGCTGTAGATAACATTTCAACTGGAGTTTGGTGAGATGAGAAAATTAGTAAAATATTACCCCAACCGTGATGCTTTGTTCTGAATCTTGCAGCATGTTCCTCGCGAGGTCAGGGGCCTTCCTACTTCAGGGTGGGCTTCAAGCATTGCCAGTGAAAATCATCTCTACTTTACTTTATCTGAAAACATTTCATAGCTCATATCTATCTGACTGCCAGCAAATGTCAAAAATATCAGGGCTATATGTGCAAATATAGTAAAAATACAGAAAGGATGTTTCAGCAACCAATATTATTTGCTTTCATTTTGTGGAAAAATTACATTAACCACTTCCAGACTGGGGCATTTATCCTCCTTCCTGACCAAGCCTAATTTAGAAAATCTGACATGTGTCACTTTATGTGGTAAGAACTTTGGAACGCTTTTACTTATCCAACCATTTCTGAGACAGTTGTTTAGTGGTTTGTTGTAATTTATGTTCGTGGGAAATTTGGGTCAATATTTTTCATTTATTTATTTTAAAAAATTACATTTTGTAAAGTAGAATTTTTAACTTTTAAGACAGATAGTCATACCTCACAAAATACTTATTAATAAACATTTACCATACCATTTACTTTTTTACTCCTTCGGTGTTTCACAGGAATTAAAGACAGATAGAGATGACATTAAGAAATGCTATTTTTCTTTTTGCAGATTTTCCATTTTAATCTATTTTTTCTGTAATGCAGCAAAACAAACTTCAATATTGATTACCCTAATTCTGCACTTTACAGAAACCCACTACATGTGGTCGTAAATTGCTGTATGGGCACACCACAGGGCTCAGAAGGGAAGGAGCTCCATATGGTTTTTGCATGGAAGATTTTGCTAGAATGGTTTTTGGGTGCCATGTCGCATTTGAAGAGACATTGAGGTAACCATACAGTGGAAACCCCCAAAAAGTGGCCCCATTTTAAAAGATACATACACTGCTCAAGTAAGTTATTTATTGAGGGTACACAAAGTGAGTGCTTTGATCCCACAGGTGTTTCGTAGAATTTAGAATTTAGAATTTATAATTTGAAATTGAATTTCTTCTAATAAAATGTTGCTTTAGTCACAAAATTCTTATTTTAACAAGGGGTTAATGGAGAAAAATCCAACCACAATTTGTTACCCATTTCCTGAATACAGCAACACCCCATACAGTTGTGTTCAAAATTATTCAACCCCCAATGCTGTAAAGGGTTTTAGGGAATTTGTTGTACATTTGTAATTGTGTTTAGAATGAAATCTTACAAGGACTTTTTAAAGAACCAAATGCAACTAAAATGACATCAATTGTTTTTGTAATACAGTATTAAATGTTTTTTTGTGATTTCTTCATTGACACAATTATTCAACCCCTTAAAGACTACTCACTCTTACGAACAGAGGTTCGTTCAAGTGTTTTCGATCAGGTATTGAAAACACCTCTGGATGTCAAGGAGCAGCAATCAAGCATAATAAGCACCAATTAGGCAGATTTAAAATGACTGTGATACTCAGCTCCTTCTAGACATTTACTGGTGTGTTTACAAACATGGTGAAGTCAAGAGAATGGTCCAGGAAGAAAAGAGAAGAGGTGATTTCTCTTCACAGGAAGGGCAATGGCTATAAGAAGATTGCAAAGATGTTAAACATACCAAGAGACACCATAGGAAGCATCATTCGCAAATTCAAGGCAAAGGGCACTATTGAAACGCTACCTGGTCGTGGCAGAAAGAAGATGCTGACTTCGACTGCTGTGTGCTACCTGAAGCGCAAAGTGGACAAAAGTCCCCGTGTGACTGCTGAGGAACTGAAAAAGATTTGTCAGATGCGGGTACTGAAGTTTCAGCTCAGACAATAAGGCGCACACTGCGTAATGAAGGCCTCCATGCCAGAACTCCCAGGCGCACCCCTTGCTGTCTCCAAAGAATAAGAAGAGTCGACTGCAGTATGCCAAAAGTCATGTGGACAAACCACAAAAGTTTTGGGATAGTGTTCTGTGGACTGATGAAACAAAATTAGAACTGTTTGGGCCCATGGATCAATGCTATGTTTGGAGGAGGAAGAACAAGCCCTATGAAGAAAAGAACACATTGCCTACTGTAAAGCATGGCGGGGGTCAATCATGCTTTGGGGCTGTTTTGCTTCTACAGGTACAGGGAAGCTTCAGCGTGTGCAAGGTACTATGAATTCTCTTCAGTACCAGGAGATATTGGATGAAAATGTGATGCAGTCCATCACAAACCTGAGGCTTGGGAGACGTTGGACCTTTCAACAGGACAATGATCCCAAGCATACCTCCAAGTCCACTAGAGCATGGTTGCAGATTAAAGGCTGGAACATTTTGAAGTGGCCATCGCAGTCACCAGACTTAAATCCGATTGAGAACCTCTGGTGGGACTTAAAGAAAGCAGTTGCAGTGCGCAAGCCTAAGAATGTGACTGAACTGTGAGGCTTTTGCCCATGAAGAATGGGCGAAGATACCCGTAGATCGCTGCAAGACACTTGTGTCAAGCTATGCTTCACGTTTAAAAGCTGTTATAACTGGAAAAGGATGTTGTACTAAGTACTAAGATTGAATGTCACTTGGGGTTGAATAAAACTGATAATGATGTGAGCACAGAAAAGACATTTGTGGTTATTTCATTATAAATGTTATGTTATATTTGTCTGACTTACAAGTGCCTCTTTGATTTAATTGTAAACAAGATGACTGAAATGATCAAAATCAATGTCAAACTGGCCAAAACATCCAATTTCAGTGGGGGTTGAATAATTTTGAACACAACTGTATATGGTAGTAAACTGCTGCAGGGCCACAGCTCAGGGCTCAGAGTGGAAGGCTTTTAGGGGTCAGATTGCTGGAATGATTTTCGGTCTCATTGACACATTTGATGAGATGCTGAAGTACCCCTACAGTGCAAACTTCCAAAAAGTAACCCCATTTTGGAAAGTACACCCTTCAAGGAATTTTTCAAGGGGTGTAGTGAGCACCTTTACCGAACAGGCATTTCATAGAGTTTAGAAACACTTGACTGTGAAAATCAATAAATTAATTTTTTCCAATAAAGTGTTGTCTTAGCCCATTTTTTCCCAAATAAGGAAACACTCTAAATGTGGTTGTAAACTGCTGCTTGAACACACAGCAGGGCTCATAGGGCTCATATGGGAAAGAGAGCCATTTAGCTTTTGGAGGGCAGATTTTGATGGAAGAGACCCTGAGGTACCCCTACAGTGGAAACATACAAAAAGTGACCCCATTTTGGAAATTACACCCCCAAGGCATTTAATAAGGTGTGTAGTGAGTGCTTTGACCCCACAGGCATTTTAAAGTATTTAGAAACACCTGGCTGTGGAAATAAATACAAAAATAATGTCTTCCATTTAAATGTTGCTTTATCCCCAGATTTTTCATTTTCACAAGTGGTAATAAAAATCACTTAAAATTTTGTTACATAATTTTTCCCGAGTACAAAATATCCCCTATTTGATCATAAACTGCTGTTTGGGACCAGAAGAAGAGAAAAAGCACCGTGTGTATGCGAGGCCTAGTTTGGTGATTTATATAGTAATGGTCAACAACTCTAGAGGTAGCTTACCCAATTTTGGAAACCAAACCCCTAACATAATTCACCAAGGGGGTGATATGAGCGTTTTGATTCCACAGGTACTTTGCAGCAGTTAACTCATAGCTTTTGGAGCAAAGTGAAAATTGCTATTTTTCCAAAGCTATACCATTTATGGGCATAATATGTACGCTAGTTTACAAAGTTAGTGCTCATTATTATGCTGTGTTTCCTGTTTTTGCTGTATTTTCTGGGATTTCACTTCCTAATTCCTTATTGAGTGCTGTGTATACGATGAAGGCAGGGACAGTGAAAAACTGTGGGCTCCCGCTCCAGCAATTGATGTGCATATGCACTGATGGTATATCTGATTTTAATTTTAAAAAAACACTGTACAAGGTCCACCACTGAGGCATGGATTAACAAAGATGTAGTCTAAGATGTGCAATTTGCACCCAAATTGTACCACAATTTTGGCTTAAAATTCTGTTGCAAAGTAAACCGACCAATAGTTGATCTAAAGTTAGACAAAAGTATCTAGCTCTGCACCAAAAACCCCATCCAGCCTGAGCCACTAGACAGCCTGCCCAAGTTTGCGCTGTTTACAGGATTAGTAAATCTGTCTCACTGTATAAAACTGCCTTCAGGATTGAGAAAATACCAGCAGCTTCCTTTCTCAGGCTTTGGATGGCTTCTGTCAGTGTCACAAGAAAGGCCTTCTCTGAAGATTAAGATCATTTCCTTTGAATACTATTCAGAATATGTCCATTGCCATCCAGATGGCCAGACATTGCTTATTTCTGAACTTGTCAGATGGATACACTAATGTTGGTTTCCCTCCCCAATCATTGCCCTAGGAAAAGTATAATAACAAAGCATGGCAGCAGTGGTACTTATGATACACAGAGAAATGACTGAACAATGCCTTGTTTAAATCACTTAGCAAATGTTTAAACAGCCGAGGTGGTTCCATCCTGGTGGAGAGAACATATCAAAGACGGGTGTGCACAAGAGAGCTATCTCTAAAATGCATAGTCCGGAGCTGAGACACACTTTCACTGAAAGTAATTCAAGGCACATATACAGTACAGATTGATTTTTAAACAGTATATGTCACATACACTATGCTTCTGCATAGCACTGAGAGTATTTCCCAATAAAGTTAAAATATTTCCCCACATCTGTAGAACGAGGTGGATATAAAAAATTTGGGATATTAAAAATTTGTTATAAATACATTTTATCATTACGGTATTAGGCATGCTTACTATTTAGATGCTCTGCATGTCAGAATTGCATTCTAATACATAGCTTTTAGCTTCAGTTATTCATCTCTTCTAGGGAAGTCATGATTGAATTGATTAATTGTGTCTAAACACCTTTTAGACCAGTGATATAATGGAAAGAAATCATCTATATCTGAGTGTAATGCAGTCAGTGTGGACCCACTGTGTCACTGAAAAGATTTCACTTAGGGCTAATCCTAAGGGTGTTATCTAAGTGCCCCCCGCTCTTCATGTTTTCACACCTATGTCTGGGATCTGATCTCAGGTGCAGAGGAACCACCAGGCCACTACCTCTTGACGTAGTCTCAGTGACAGCTCACCCAGGCAGGTCAAGAGACTGTGGTGCTTTGCACCGAGGGACAGCAAAAAATGTAGTCAGTTGACAAGCTGAAGTCAGGGCAGGCAAACTATGTTCAATCTGGTTAATAGGCCAATGGTTGGGGCAGGCAGCACAATTTCTCTATGATGACAGGCAGAGGTAAGGTGCGGCAGTTCAGAAGACACAACAAAAAAACTTTTGCAGTAACTACACAAGCTAAGAACCTTACCACTAGGAAGGCACCATCAATAACCCAGGGAAAACAGTCAATGGTTGGGGACAAATCAGGCTGTGTGCACGCTGGCAATTAGAGAGCTGGTGTGACTACGCGTACACATCCTAAGGGAGAAGAGCAGGGACAAGCAGGCAGGAGTAGGAGATGGCCAGAAGATACCCACAACGTAGGACCAGATAACATACACTCTGGCACTCGTGCCTGCCAGGAGAGAACAAAGAGATGTCAGTTAGCACACACCACAGCAACATAGTGCTGTAGTAGGGGTGAGCATTCCGGTGGCCTGACCTGCTGAGGTTAAGCACACCTCATGCAGACATAGACCTCTGGCACTACACTAACCTTGTGAACATAATGTAGTGTAAGGCGGGATAAACATATTAGATGCACTTTTGGCTGACAACTATCTCTCCCGACTATTTCATACACATGCATGCTTGGGTCAGTCAAGCATGCATATCTCCAGAATGGGAGAGGGATGAAAGCTACTGCCACACACCATATCTTCCTGAGAAAAAGTATCAGGCACTTTAAAACCCAACTTGTTTATCTCTGTCTCCCTTGACATCTGCAGTCAAGGTAAACCGATACACATTACATGTTAGGGTGGCTTCACATCAGCGTTATGGATTCCGTTATGGCTTTCCGCTATAACATGGTTATAACGGAAAATAACGGAATCCATAAGACTGAAGTCAAAACGGAAGCCTTTAAGAGGCATTCCGTTTTGATCCGTCATAATAGAAGTCTATGGGAATCATAACGGATCTGTCTGGTTCCAGTTATACAAGACAAATAACAAAGTCATGTCTGTAGGACTTTTTTTCCGTTCTGCATAACGGAAACTGGACAGATACAGTATGATCCGCATAGACTTCTATTATGACAGAAAGCAAAATGGAATGCCTTTAAAAGGCTTCCATTTTGATTTCCATCTTATGGATTCCGTTATTTTCCGTTATGACCATGTTATAAGGGAAAGCCAAAACGGAATCCATAACGCTGATGTGAACCCACCCTTAGGTAGTCTCTCCAAAATCAGTAGGTTTGGATGAGATTTATCTAATGCCATGATCTCTAAGGACAGCACACATTCCCATTGACTTTAATGTGTGTATATACATCAGTGAAATTCCATGGACCATGAGGTGGCACCATGGAAGCATGTCCTATTTTGTCTGTGGCTACAGATGCAACCATGTTTGGTCCACGGTTTTCACAGATCATTGCTAGAAGATAGTCTGGAATCCATTTACTAGCCTTCCGGTTTCCATGAAACTCTGATGCGAAAAGGACTGAAAATCATGGAACCATGGATTAAACATGTATGGATCATGGACAGTTTCACGGAGGAAACATGGACTGTGCTGTCATGGACACAACACGAACATGGACTTGTGAATGAGGCCTAATGTGTATGACCAGGTTAAGGATGGGTTCCAATTGGGCTTAAGCTCAAATCCTCCTGAATTCTCGATTTAGATGTGGACTTGCATAAGATTTCACTCATTACAACACAAATCCAAAATCTGAAACAAGTCCCATCAAAATTTGCTTTAAAATTTACATGCAGATTTTATCTGTGGTATTAAAGTATGCCACATGTGATTCCGTTCTACCTTGATGGACCTGCTGTTCACTTAGACATAGTGAGTATGTGCAAATGTGATCACGATGTGTTTTTTTAAGTATTTTAATTTTTTTTACCACATGCGTCTTTGAAAGCCATAACTCTTTTCCATCGTATTATATGTTATAGTTATGTGAATTTATATTTTTTTTCGGTCATACACAAGGCTTTATTTTTATGATATTTTTATTTTAGCATTTTTTTGTTTTTATTTTGCATAGACACCAAGATGTAAAAATTGGGTAAAATTATGTTTTTCACAATGTTTCACAATTGTTTATTTATATTTTTTTATGATGTCCTCTTTCCATGAAGGTTGTTTTGATATATGGGATGTATGGGTTATGGGGGCTTGAAGCTGCAGTGCAAAATGTGGTGGCATTTTGTTATATTTTTATTTAGAATTTATTTTTTATTTATTTATTAATTTTTTTTTATATTGCACTTCATACCCTCCATAAGATCATACAACCTGATTTCTCCTGTAACTGGGACTGACATATTAGTCCCAATTACATGGGGAATACAGCCCCAAGAGAGGTTATACATGCTTGTACAACCTCACAGCAGAGCTGATCTGGGTCTGCTAAGACCCATCCAGCTCCATAGACTCCCAGCCCCCGGCAGTCATTTATCGCTGTGTATAGAGCAATGGGGATGGCAGGGACAGTGAAAATCCGTCCATCCCTTCTCATGCAGCTGCGATCTCTGCACAGATGTATTAAAACGTCTTGCAGAAATACGTGCCGACCGTCTGGACTTATAAACTCAAAAGGCATTTAGAAAGGGGTTAAAGTAGAGCTCTTGAATAAATGACACTTCTCTAATAATAAGTTATTATTGGAAAACTCTCCTTTAAGATGATAATGATTCATTTTTTCATCTCTAATATTGATACATATATCTGCAAATTGGCAATTAATTAGTGACTGCTAATACCTCTTTTTTATATTCCTTAGTCACTAAGGAGTAGAATAGTGATGACATATTCTCAGGACAGATCATCATTATATAATTCTTGGGGGCCCGACTCCTGGCTGAAAAGGCTGTGGTGCTTCAGTGAGTCCTGCGGCGTTTTTAAAGCTTACCAAGTACATAGCTGTATATTGTATAGCGGCTGTGCTTGGTATCTCATCCACTTGAATGGGACTGAGCCGCCCATAAGCCATGGGACCAATGAATGTGACATCACTGGCCTAGAAAAAAGGTTGTGTCACTAAAAAGCTGATTGGTGGGTGTATCAGGAGGTGGGCCCCCACTGATCATATATTGATGACCTATGCTAAGGATAGGTCATCAATATTCCACTTCCAGAAAACCTCTTTAATCGCCTGCCGACCGCCTAACGCAGAGCTGCGTCCAGGCGGCGGCAGGTCTGTTCCTTTCTGACGCGGCGGCGCGTCATCTCGCGATAGGCAAGATCTGCTGTGAACGCGCGCGCGTTCACAGTGGCGCGCGTCTCAGGAGTTGTACTACAGCCTGCCAGTGATGATCAATCGCTGGCAGGCTGTAGATGTGAAATAAATCGCATCAAAGAGGTATATCAGACGCTGTTTTGTTAACAGCGTCTGATATACCTGCTACCTGGTCCTATGGTGGTCCCATTTGCTGGGATCGACCACCAGAGGACCAGGTAGCTATGTAAAGTAGCACCAAGCACCATACTACACACACACACCCCCTGTCACTTATTAACCCCTTGTTAACCCCTGATCACCCCATCTAGACTCCCTGATCACCCCCCTGTCACTGATCACCCCCCTGTAAGACTCTATTCACATGTCCATATGTGTTTTGCAGATCCGCGGATACGCAGATCCACGGATCCGCAAAACACGGACACCGGCAATGTGCTTTCCGCATTTTGCAGATCCGCACATTGCCAGAACTATATAGAAAATGCCTTTTCTTGTCCACAATTGCGGACAAGAATAGGACATGTTCTATATTTTTGTGAACGGAAGTGCAGACCTGGAAGTGCGGATCCGCAATTCCGGATCCAGCGGGACAAAGTCTGTCCCCATAGAAATGAATGGGTCCGAAATTTCGTTCCGCAAACAGAATTAGCGGACGTGTGAATAGGGCATAAGGGTCCCTTATCACCGCCAGTTAGTTAGCTACTTGTAAGGTAGTTAGCGCCCACCGCACCGCAGTCACTGATTTTGGCAGAGATTTTTCATCCACATTGATCGATGCGAATGAAAAAATCTGTGCCGTTCATTTTTTTTTTCAGCCCAGAGGCTGAACGGAAAAAATCTCATTACCCGTATGCTCAATATAAGGAGAATAGCAGAAACTCCTAATGCTGGCCATACGTGTAATGATTATGGAGACCCTCAAATGCCAGGGCAGTACAAACACCCACAAGTGACCCCTATTTTAGAAGAAGACAGCCCAAGGTATTCTGTGAGGGGTATGGTGAGTTCATGTAAAATTAAATTTTTGTCAAAAGTTAGTGGAATATGAGACTTTGTAAAAAAAAAAAAAATCAATTTCCGCCCAAAAATATTTTTTCTGTGAACTCGCCATGCCCCTCATGGAATACCTTGGGGTGTCTTCTTTCCAAAATGGGGTCACTAGTGGGTATTTATACTGCCCTGGCATTTTAGGGAGTCCTAAAGCGTGAGAATCCAAATGCGTAAAAATGCCCTGTGAAATCCTAAAGGTACTCATTGGAATTAGGGCTCCTTTGCGCATCTTGGCTACAAAAAAGTGTCACTCATGTGGTATCGCCGTACTCAGGAGAAGTAGGGCAATGAGTTTTGGGGTGTATTTTTACATATACCCATGCTGGGTGTGAGAAATATCTCTGTACGGCTATACCACATGAGTGACACTTTTTTGCAGCCTGGGTGCGCAAAGGGGCCCAAATTCCAACGAGTACCGTTTTTTACAAGGTTGCTCACAATTTAGCCCCGCCCAAAATGCCAGAACAGTAAACACACCCCACAAATGACCCCATTTCGGAAAGTAGACACCCCAAGGTATTTACTGAGGGGCATAGTAAGTCCGTGGGAGATAGAAGTTAGCAGAAATGGAAACTTTATTATTTGTTTTTCCTCAGAAAGTGTAATTTTCCGCTAACTTGTGAAAAAAAATGAAATGATCCATGAACTCATCATGCCCCTCCGCGAATACTTTGGGGTATCTTCTTTCTAAAATGGTGTCATTTGGGGGGTATTTATACTATCCTGACATTCTAGCACCTGAAGAAACATGACAGGTGCTCAGAAAGTCAGAGCTGCTTCAAAATGCGGAAATTCACTTTTTTGCACCATAGTTTGTAAACGCTATAACTTTTACCCAAACCAATAAATATACACTTATTGGATTTTTTTATCAAAGACATGTAGAACAATAAATTTAGAGATAAATGTATACAGAAATGTAGTTAAAAAAAAAAAAAATTTACAACAGAAATTGAAAAATGTCATTTTTTTGCAAAAATATTATCAAAAAAAGTTAAATATCAAAAAAAGTAAAAATGTCAGCAGCAATGAAATACCACCAAATGAAAGCTTTGTTAGTGAGAAGAAAAGGAGGTAAAATTATTTGGGTGGTAAGTTGCATGACAGAGCAATAAACAGTGAAAGTAGCGTAGTGCAGAATTGTAAAAGTGGCCTGGTCATTAAGGGTGTTTAAGCTAGGGGGCTGAAGTGGTTAAACCTGCACATCTGCAGTCTTGGGACTGGAGAAATCTCTGATTCCAACCAGATGCCTCAGCCAATAGCGTCAGCACCATCTAAATGGTTTTAGAAGGATGTGGTTCCTTCTTTTAACCCCAACAGCCCCTGCACAGTGTTTTGTTGCTATTGAAGCTGAAGTCCTAACAATGCCCTTCAAGTATGAATGCATGCCAGGGGCAGGTCATAATAGGCTCCATGTTAGTGTAAATTACAGGTATACTAAGCTGCACTACATAAGCAATGCAAGGTAGTACATCGAGCATTCATATGATGGCATGTTCGAGTTTCATTGTTTCATTGGGACTAAAATGTAACTAAATAAATAAGATGTTATTTAACAATTCCCAAATGAAAAAATCTACATTTTCCCCTGAAAAAGTTGTTTTCTTATTGGAATAAATAAATTTAAAAAATGCTTAGTAGTGCCGCATTTGTAACAACCCAAATTATAATATCACATTATTCCTCTCACACTGTGAATCTCAAAAAACAATGCTGAAATTGTTGTTTTTGTTCAGTCGCCTTCAGGCTAAAGGTTCATGGGCGCCTTTCTGCTGCCTAGGGTAAAAATCGAACGCCCCCACCACCCATGCCAAATTCTCAACCTAACCTCTTCCCTCCAGCATGAGATTGGTGGGCGTCCGACCACCGCAGCCCCACTGATCAGTTGTTAGAAGCGAAAGCAGCGCTCATAAGAACACTGCCTTCTCTGCTCTGGTTATCTGCTTGCGGCGGCAATTGCAGCGGTGAGCAGATGTAATTACCAGTATGGCATTCGCTTTCACTTTTATGGGATGGCTCCGTCTGTTTGTGTATACAACAGAGCTGCCACATAGAGGTCAATTGGGATGCCATACTTGTAATTAGAGATTTCGCGAACATAAAATTTTCCGTTTGCGAACGGCGAACCCGAATTTACGGAAATGTTCGCGAACGGGCGAGACACGGCAAACCGCCATAGACTTCAATAGACAGACCAATTTTAAAACCCACAGGGGCTCGTTCTGGCCACAATAGTGATGGAAAAGTTGTTTCAAGGGGACTAACACCTGGACTGTGGCATGCCGGAGGGGATCCATGGCAAAACTCCCATGGAAAATTATGTAGTTGACGCAGAGTGTGGTAAGTTGAATTCAGCAATGGGATTAATATAACCTGCATTAATCGCATTGCGAATTCAACAGAGCTGGGTTCCCAATGGTTGTATTGCTAAAATATAACGAAGATTGAGAATATAGCACTATATTCTCAATCTTTGTTATATTCTAGCAATAGAACCATTAGGAACCCAGCTGTAAGCTAATTCGCAATGCGATTAATACAGGTTATATTAATAGGATTGCGATTACAACTAATAACTCTGTAGCTTCAGTATGAATCTAAGATGGATGCCGTCCTTGCGTTTTGATACGAGGTGGGAGGGTCTGGGAGGGAGGTTATGCTAATTGGCTGGAATGTGTCTGCTGACTGTGAGGTACAGGGTCAAAGTTTGCTCAATGATAAAGTATAGGGGCGAATGCGAACATCGCATATGTTCGCTCGCCACGGCGAACGCAAACAAGCTATGTTCGCGGGAACCGTTCGCCGGCGAATAGTTCGGGACATCACTACTTGTAATTACACCTGCTCACCGCTTCAATTGTTGTGGCGAGCAGATAACCAGAACAGAGAAGGCAGTGCTGCTTTCTCTTCAACCAGCAGATAGGTCTTCATTCAAGTAAAAAGCGGACAACTCCTTTAAAGACATACTTGGAAAACATTACATACAGCTCTACAAATCATATAGGAGAACACAGCGCCACATATGTACCTTTTACATCCAAGACGTCTCCTCAGATGTAGATGTTCTCTTTCCTCATCTTCACCTTTTAGACCAGACCACCATAATCATTTCTTTCAGCCATCACTTCTCTTTAGAGAGTTTAACCCTTTAGTTACTACCCATATGTGTTTTTACGACGGTCACTAAGTGGCCTTAGGCTGGGCTGCCACTTTTTTATGGTGGCCCAGTCTAAGCGCTGCACGGGTTCCCCATGCAGCTGGGAGCAGGGACTCAGCTCTCACATGAGAGCCGCCGCCCTGCTCTAACAGCCCGGACCGGCAGGAGTGCCAATCTGGGCTGTTTAACACTTTACATGCTGCAGGCAATGGTGCCTGCCGCATGTAAAGTTCTGATAGAGGAGTGGACTCCTCTGTCTCACATCGGCACCCCGCAACAATAAACGCTACAATGAAAAAAGGGATAAAAACAATTGGTCAGTAAGGCGAAAAACAGAATGGTCACTAAGGGGTTAACAGATATCTAAGTTTCCTACTTTTCTATCATCATCCTACCTTCTGAGCACCCGATCCTGCAACCTCTAATACTGTGCTCACAATGCTCCCAATACTATACTGCAGAAACAGTCTTCCTGAAAACACTGATACCACGCAGATAATGCCCCTTCAACAATTATTGGCACACAGTGCCCTAAACCGCGCCCAGCAAATAGTGTCCAACACTAATAGTATAAATATCATGTCCCCCAAAAATAATTGTGCTAAGCTGATACTGTATCAGAGTGCCCCCACAGTATCTGTGCTCCCCAAAGTCCCACCAATAGAAATAATCTCTCAGACTGCACATTGTTAACAGTGCCCCAATAGTAATAATGCCCCCATTGTGCCCATACTATTAATCGTGTTCCCTATAGCCCTCAGTACTAATACATCTCATTATATTGTGTGCCAGTAGAAATTTTCCCCTAATGTGTTCCAGTACAAAAACTACCACCTTATAATGTGTGCCAGTGCAAATACCCCTTTATAATATGCCACAGTAAAAAAAAACTTCCCTTTACCTTTGAGATCAGACCGTCATATCAGACCTCAGATCAGACCCCCATAAGAGATCCTCAGATCAGACTCCCATTTCAAACCTCTGATGAGACCCGCCCATCTCAGACTTTTGATCAGACCTCCATCTCATACCTCCGATAAGACCCCCCATCTCAGACCTGAGATCAAACCCCCAATAGATCTCTATGTTAGAGCCCCCAATATTAGACTTCAGTTTAGACCTCCATTAGACCTCCAGACCCCCACATCAGACCTCAAACCAGACTCCCATTAGACCTCTCAGACCCTCATTAGACCTTTCATAATCCCCATATCACACCTCAGACCAGACCCCCATTAGACCTCCAGACTCCCATATCAGACCTCAGACCAGACCCCCATTAGATCTCTCAGACCTCCCATATCAGACCTCAGATCAGACTTTAAAATAAATAAACTTACATCTCCTGCTTCGCCACTCTCCCGGTCCAAAGGTCTCCCAGGTGCTGCTCTTGCTCTTCCTAGGGCCCCAAGAGGTGCGGGTCCCAAGAAGAGTAAGCAGGGAGAGGTGAGTACAGCACTCACAGCACTTCATTCCCCCACCTAATGCCGACTAGTGAGCCCTTCATAATGGAAGCGCTCACTAGTATTCCCTTTATATGATGCACTACATCTTATAAAGGAAAAAGTACAGCAACACTGAAAAGGGGGTATCACGCTCTAGTGTGGAAGGGAAACTCCACAACAAACATAGGAGGGAAGGGGAAAAGAAAATAGGGCCTAAAAAATAAGGAAGGAAGATGGACACCTCCTAGTGAAAACCCTAATGAAAGCCCTGACTGACTACCAGACCCCAGAGGTAGGTGAGTTCATACACAGGAATAGCTAAAGTCTTATCTAACCCGAAAGGACCCTGGTACTAATAACAGGAAAGAGACATTCTGTTCCTCCAAAAGAAAGGATGAACGGGAGTCTCCCTAAGGCCTAATACAAAGCAACAAAGAAATGCAACACACAGAAAAGCCAAAATAACACTTAACTTCCAAGAAGCTATGGCAGCACCAGGAACTCAGCCGAGATCCAAACACCAGCTATCCACAGGTCCAACCAAAGCTATAAATTGCACAGCATTGTGGGAGAAACAACTATAAATAGGGAAAGGTAAATGACCACAATAGCAACACCTGGAGGTTAAGGGTGTGGCCAGTACCAGAAACAACACAGACGCCTGTTAATCCACATGGTAAACATGTGAAATCAAACCACGTGTTGCCAGTCTCAAAGATCTCCTGCCACTCACTGTTGCGGGGACGTCCGTATGTCTCGGGATGTCCGTGACAGTACCCCTTCCTTCTACGAGTGACCTCCGAGCACCCAGGACTGACCTTAACTGGGTGAGACCTGTGAAAAGTTTTCACCAAACAAATGGCATTCACGTCAGATGCCTGTCCTACATCCTCTCCTCAGGTCCATAACCCTTCCAGTGAACAAGATACTGAAGAGATATACGGAGAGCTCGAGAGTCAATTATTTTGGCGATCTGGAATTCCAAACTGCCATCCACCATGACAGGAGCGGGTGGCAAGAAAGACTGCTCCAAAGGTTCAACATATCTCTTCGACAAAGATTTCTGAAACACATTATGTATTTTCAGAACCTGAGGAAGTTCAAGACGAAAAGCTACAGGATTAATAATCACCATGATCTTATAAGGACCAATATACCTTGGACCCAACTTGCAAGAGGGTACCTTCAACTTAATGTTTCTTGTGAACAGCCACACCAAATCACCCTCTCTTAGGTCCGGGCCCTTCATACGTTTCCTGTCAGCCACACGTTTATACTTGTTGCCCACATTCATCAAGTTATTTTGAATTTACCGCCATATAGATGATAATGATGACGAAAACGTTCCTCCTCAGCAATACCAGAAGTATCTGAACCAGAAAAAGTGCCAAACTGCGGGTGAAACCCATATGCCCTAAAAACAAAAGTTCTGTTTTTAGAGACAAAACATTTTAAGTAAGTCTCCAGGCTCTGATTAGTACGCTCGACTGAGCATGAAAAGCCGAAGCAAAAGACAGGTGTACCCCCAGCCAAGTCCCACGATCCGAAACCACGTCAGAGGGAATGCCATGGAGTTTCACAATTTTATCAACAAACACTTGAGCAAGTGTTTTAGCATTAGGTAGGCCAGACAATGCAATAAAGTGCACCATTTTACTAAAAGATCAACCACTATCAAAATAACAAATTAGGCAGATCAGTGATAAAATCCATAGATAAATGAGTCCATGGTTTGGATGGGATAGGCAACGGAAGTAGGGATCCAGAAGGCCGAGTACGTGTCACCTTAGCGCGTGTACAGACACTACAGGCCAACACATAGTCGGGCAACCCCGGCCAGCAGAATCTACGAGAGATGAGCTCAGCAGTAGATCTGCTTCCAGGGTGTCCCGTAAGAAGTGATATTCCTCAAACACCCTGTAACGCAATTCCGATGACACAAACAAGAAGGGACAAGAATCCGCTGCGTCTCCCTGGGCCTCTAAAACCTTCACTCTAGGTTAGGGTAAAGAGCGGATATCACTACCCCCTTCCGACAGTATATTACTCGGATTTTCAAAATCACTACCTCCAGGAAAACTACGTGACAAGGCATCTGCCTTGACGTTCTTAACCCCAGGACAATAAGTGACAGTGAAATTGAATCTGGTGAAAAACAAAGACCATCTGGCCTGCCTCCAGGTAAGCCAGATTTTTATGATCTGTGAACACCGTGATCGGATGAATTGCCCCTTCCAACCAATGACGCCTTTCATCGAAAGCCAACTTAATAACCAGTAACTCTCTGTTACCCACATCGTAATTTCTCTCTGCGGAAGAGAGTTTTTTAGCGAAAAAGGCACATGGATGCCATTTACCAGGTGATGGGCCCTGGATAAAACTGCTCCTACTCCCACTTTGGACACGTCAACTTCCTCAATGAAAGGTTGTGATACATCCGGCTGCACCAATATAGGTGCAGAAGAGAAGCTCTCCTTAACCACAGAAAAAGCTTGCAACGCCAAATCAGACCACACTGAGACATCTGTCCCTTTCTTAGTCATGTCAGTTAAGGGTTTCACCTCTGTGGAATAGTTCTGAATGTATTTTCTTTAATAATTGGTGAATCCCAAAACCACATAAGAGCCTTCAGATTTTCCGGTCGATCCCAGTCCAATACAGCATGGACTTTCTCCAGATCCATTCAAAAATCCCCAAAATTGCACAGCAAAAACACACTTCTCTAATTTTGCGTACCATTTATTATCCCTTAGAATCTGCAACACCTGTCTAACGTGATCCTGATGTATCTCCACATCTGGAGTATAAATTAGAATGTCACAATACATGACTACAAACCTCCCCACCAGGTGATGAAAAATGTTATTCACAAAATGCTGGAAAACCGCAGGAGCATTGGTCATCCCAAAAGGCATACGCAGGTTCTCAAAGTGACCCTAAGGAGTATTGAAAGCCGTCTTCCAGTCATCTCTTTCCTTGATCCTGACCAGATTATATGCCCCTTTAAGTCCAACTTAGAGAACACCTTGGCACCAACAATCTGGTTAAACAAATCAGGAATCAATGAAAGGGGGTAAGGATCATGGACAGTAATCCGATTGAGTTCACGGAAATCCAGACATGGCTGAAGACCTTCCGTCTTTTTTTTTTAACAAAAAAACCCTGCTGCCATTGGAGTTTTGGAAGGTCTTATGTGTCCTTTAGCCAAACTCTCTGTAATATACTCTCTCATGACCAGTCTTTCAGGTCCAGAAAGGTTATACAACCTAGATTTTGGCAACTTAGCTCCGGGAATAAGGTTGATAGGACAATCATATTCCCGATGTGGAGGTAAATCCTGGCATCCACTTTCAGAAAATACGTTGGCAAGATCAGATATAAATAAAGGCAATGTCTTAGTAGTTAAAACAAAAAAGATGTATTAAGAAGACAATTGTTAATGCAATAATCACCCCAATCCAGAATCTGTCTAGCTTGCTAATCGATGGTTGGATTGTGCTTGCTCAACCATGGCAAACCCAGAACCACTGGAGCAGGGAGACCCTCCAACACAAAACACAAGATAAATTCCTGATGAAAGTGACCCATTCTTAATCTGATATCATGCACCATTTGCGATAAACACTTCTGAGTTAGACTTCAGAATCAATAGCAAAAATGGAAATATTTTCCTCTAATGCATTCGGTGACAACTAGGGTTGAGCGAACACCTGGATGTTTGGGTTCGCGGGGTTCGGCCGAACTTTGCCACAAAGTTTAAATTCCGGACCGAAACTGACCCTGAACCCGAACCCCAAGTTCCCGAAGTCCCAAGTCAATTGGGACCAGAACTTTGGGGCACTATAATGGCTCTAAAAAAGTCATAGAAAGGGCTAGAGGGCTGCAAAAGGAAGCAAAATGGTGGTAAGAGCAGGACAATTGCCCTGCAAACAAATGTGGATAGAGAAATGACTTAAAATCACATAAAATATAAAAAAAGTAAAAAATAATGATCTTGAACTGAAGTGGAGTAGGAGGTTGAGGACGCAGTGGACGTGGCGGTTTAGGTAGTAGTGGTGGAGGAGGAGGAGGTAGCCAACACTGCTTTTGTAGTTTTTTTTTTTTATAAATGTGGAAAGACCCCAAAACATTGGGAAATAGAAGAGAATGCAAAGATAAAGTGCGCTGGAGTATAACAATGGCTGGGTGCGGCAGATAAGTCCTGTTGGATGCATGCCTGGTTCATTTTAATACAGTGAGCTTGTCCACATTGGCTATGAACAGGCAGCTGTGCTTGTCTGTGATCACCCCCTCCCCCGCCATGCCAAACACACGTTCAGACAATACACTGGCCGCAGAGCAGGCCAGAACCCCTAAGGCGTAAAGGGCAAGCTCAGGCCATGTGCCCAATTTGGAGACCCAGAAGTTGAATGGGGCAGACCCATCAGTCAGTACGTGTAGGTTTGTGCACATGTACTGTTCCACCATGTTGCTGAAATGCTGCCTCCTGCCAAGACGTTCCGTATCAGCTGGTGGTGCTGGTTGTTGTGGCATGCTGACAAAGCTTTTCCACATTTTGACAATGCGTTGGTGACTTCTTCCTCCTCCACTGAGCCCCCGGTGTCAGGTGGGAATCCCATCAGCAGCGTGTCTACTAGCATGCACTTGTACTCAAACATCTTCCGATCACGCTCCAGTGACAGAATTAAGGATGACACGTTGTCCTTGTAGCGGGGATCCAGCAGGGTGGCTACCCAGTAATCAGCAATGGTTAGAATGTGGGCAACTCGGCAGTCGTTGCGCAGGCACTGCAGCATGTAGTCGCTCATGTGTGCCAGGCTGCCCAGAGGCAACGACAAGCTGTCCTCTGTGGGAGGTGAATCGTCTATGTCCTCTGTATCCCCCCAGCTACACTCCAGTGATGCCTATGAGCTGATTTGGGTGCCACCCTGCTGTGAACATGGTTCCTCCTCATCCTCCTCCTCATCCTCCAGAACTGTGCCATGGTTGGACTATTGTGTACCTGGCCTATGTTGGTGCAGGAACCCACCCTCCGAGCGATTTGTGAATGAGTAGTCTGATAACCATGGAAATGATGGGTATATTTCGCCCACTGAACTAACAGATGGATTAACTATATTTATTTCCCTGTCACGTATGCAGTGCAGTTGTACTTCATACAATAAATGGGTATATGTCACCCACCGAACTTACAGACAGATTAGCTATATTTATTTCGCTGTCACGTTTGCAGTGCAGGTGTACTTCACACAATAAATAGGTATATGTCGCCCACCTAACTAACAGACGGATTAACTATTATCATTCTGTGTCAGGGAGCAAAGATGGTGTATTGCACCCACAAAGAATTGGTATAGGTCACCCACAGAATTAACAGCCAGATGAGATTCCTAACACTCTCCCTCACTTCAGCTGCCTGCTTCCTGTCCCTGCACAACTCAGAGATGATGGGCAGTGCTACACGTGATCCAGCTTATATAGAGGCTGGGTCACATGATGCACTGACCAATCACAGCAATGCCATTAGTAGGCATGGCTGTGACGGCTTCTAAGTGCCCACAGCTTAAAAGCTTGATGATTGGCTGCCCTGCAGCCTTTCAACAAGCTTTATTAAATGCCTGAACACTGAATTCAAACCCGAACTTTTCCAGCAACGCTCGCGTCGGGTCCGGGTACCAAAATCGTAAAGT